>JAODGB020005220.1:0-13549 GCA_027574905.2 Earota dentata | reverse complement strand
CTCCCACATGGTGCACGAGTGCGTTTTCGTTCATTAGCATGCCCCTAAGGGGGGCATTAATGGAGTGATGTTTGTCAAAGAGGCGCGCACATACGCCACTTATGGCGATTGAGTTGCGTTTCGGAGACGAAAGAGTTGTGATTTAGCACCTTGGGGAAATGTGCTAAAACTCGTGTGTGTGTGCTGGCTTCTATTTCCAAACAATTTATTTCAATTCAAATATGGCCTGCCAAGTCAAAGATACTCGCTTGCTTGTTGATTTAATTTAAGCGTTTTTGATTTCCGAAAGTAGTAGCGGTAGCGGTTAAAGTGCGTATCAAAACAAGTCGACCACCAGTGGCTAAGTAGCCTAATTGTGTTGTTGATGCTTTCCCTGTTTTCCTAAGCGCGGGCGCCGCACCGTCCGCAGGGCAGCGACCTAAGAGCGAGCGGCTGTTGTTGGGGTAGTCGGAAGGGAAATTGCGAAGAGCGGGAGAAATCGATGGCGGCCGGATGGGCCCCGCGCTGGGGGTTACGCGGCGTCGTCACGGCGGGGTCAAGGTCGTTCCTGTCGCGGCGCGGCGCGGCGGCGGTGAGAGGGAAGCGGCACGCGCGCGCCGGGGGTGCACAACCCCGGAATTGCACGTGCCGACCTTGACACAGGATGATGATCCTAGAGGCCAGCCGGCGGACATTGGGTGCACACGCAACAGCAAAACGCGAGTCGTCGTCGTTGGCGGCGTACTATGATGTTGTGGGAATACCTAAGCCAAATCGATACAGCGACTCGCCAGAGTACACAATCTGGAGTGAAGGAAGCAACGCAGTTGACTAGTGACGCGAGAGCAACAGTCGGCGGTGGGTGCTCCGAGTGTATCGCGCTGGTTTTAAAAATACGTTAAAATGATTAATGATTATCAAGTCTATCGTTGATTTGGCGGCGGAAATTGGTGTTGCTGCTGCCTGGCTGCAAGTTGGTTCCTCAACTCTTTATTTATAAACGGTGGCATCGGTAAGTCTCGCGGCTCGCGTTGTTGTTGTTGTTTTCATTTATTTTTTTGTATTCCCTCTCATCTCGCCCGCGCTCAGAAGCGTTGAGTTGAGAGCGCGGAGCAAACAAATATTTTTCTATTAGGGACCGCCGACAGGTTCTCGCGCACCGCGAGAGATGATGTGGGTGTTTACGCATTTTGACAGAAATATCTTTATTTTCATAACAAAATTATAATCGACTATAAACGAGCTGTAGTGCCATTTCGCCGCGGCGACGCGTAATCGTATTTATCGCTTAATAATGATGCGTTAATTCTTTTATAGCAAAGCGCGGTGACTAGAGACACAAATCTAGGTTGAGATTGAAACAAGTTAATATGCAATCGAACATAACGTTTTACTCAGATGTAAAACAGCTGACAATATTTTTCACACACACACACAGTCCTGGATTGGAAGTGTGGTGGCCACGTGTAGGAGCAGCAACTTTCATTTTAGTTTTCGTTTTAGTTTTGACGCGCCGCGCCGCGCCGTGCCGTGAAAATGCATCTCCGTTGGGCTGCCGTTTAGTTTTTTTTCTTCTCTCATTTTCGGAAAAACTATTTATGTCTGTCTGTACTAAATTTAAGCGTGCGTGCGTCTACTGACGTTACCATGCATCGTGTGCGCGTGCATATCCCACAATCGGCGGCCGCGGCGGGCAGCAGGAGGCCGAAAATTCTGTCACTGGGCCCGTCTGGTGTAGCAGTTTTCCTTCCCCTCCGCGCCACCACGCGAATCCCTCTACCGCGCAGCGCGGCCGCGGCCAGGTGTTGTGACACGTTATGTAAAGTGGCCACTTGCGTCATCCACTTCTCTCTCTACACTTGTACACATTTTACTACTGCCACTCTGAATTTAAACTGCAGCTATTGCCGGTTCGATTGCAGCCGACTACCTAATTGATATGTCTCCGCTTGTTCAGCGCGCTTGAATCGAAGTTTAATTGTTCGCTGATCATGTTTCATAAATTTTGCCGAGCACATTTATCAAAAATAGTCGCACAGTCTATCTAGCGGGTATATAATTACAAATGGTGAGTTAGTTGACTCGCGTGCAAAAAAGCAATCCTTTGCGCGCACGCACAAAAACACAATACGTTTATTAGTTATTGCGCTAGCGTGTGGACGTAACGGCCGGCCACAAATCAATCAAACAAATCATAAACGCCATTCGGTAGAGGCTTACAACGCGCCGGAATTTATTGCTTCTGTTTTCTGCGGTGCTGCGGCGGACATTACGCTCACCTTATCAATCAAATCTGCGGGCACTGCAGCGCGTACGGTGCCTCTATTGCTTTCCGTATCTCTGCGCACGTTTGTCATGGTATTACTTACAACTGCGCTTGAATTAATTATATTTATTGGCTATTAGTTAAACGCTATGCTCTATTTGTATTTCTTTTCGCCGGTTCTCGCGCGAGCGCGCTTGGAGTCGATTCTGTCTAAAAATAACAAAACCGTAATGCGCCCGAGAGATGTAAGCAACAGGTGATCAGCAACATGGAGTCGGCATATCTTCGATTAGAGCTGGGAGTCTCGCCTGCATGTACGGTCTCAAATTGCAGCGCGGTGTTGGATTTTATCTGTCATCGAACATAACCCAAGGAGCGAGAAGAAAAAATCGGCACCGCGTGGCTGAGGGAAAGGCTAGAAGATGTAGGGAGCAGTAAAAAAACGCGGGTGGATTGGAAGATAATTATAAGGGGCCTAACAGTAGGAATTTGTCAAGGGGGGCACCTTCATAAATTAGCCGATGTCGACGACTCCTGTGCGCAACGCACCGTTTTCCCACAACCGAAAATTGCTGTCCGCGTCTAAATTCTAAATTCAATCGATTCCGATCGCCTCCAGATCCAACCACCACGCATGGTTTGACTTCTTCACTTTGATGCTTTCGTCTCCGCGCTGGCAAAGGCGTCTTCTTCGCATCTTGCAGTCAACAACTCGCGCCGATGCATTCTACCTGTTTTTTTTTTCTTCTCGTCTTCTTCGCTTCATCTTCTTTTCTTATTCCATCAGCTATGCGCTACTCGCGTGCGTTCCGTTCTTTTCTCCTTTCTACAGAAGAGCCCCAGCACATCGCCCGGTTGCACATCGCATCGGCATCGCATTGCTGTCGCTCCGGTGCGCTGCGTTTCTTTTTCATAATGCGTTTCACTCCTCTCGGCATCGGATCTCCATCGGTCCAGCAGCTTCCAGCTTCGACTCGCGACTCGGGTTTGAAATGCAGCGAGCGGGATCGTTTTTGTAGGCGTCTGCTGGCTGTCTCTTAACTCTTTGTTGAGTTTGAACTTCGATTTCGGAAGAGGCCCTCAGAAACAGTTTACGAATGAAACAAACAAACACACAGTGCTCCATCTACAATTAATAACACTGCTTTAATTATCATTAGGCGTTGTTCTGTTTGATGGAAACCTTGGAATATGGTTCTGGTGGCGATCATGAATGATGTTGAATCGGCAAAGCTTAAAGGATAAATTTATCGTCCTGTCAATAGGAATACGGAGCCCGTTCTGGAAGCTTAAGTTATGTGCCGACGATAGTGGTTTTCAGCCACTCTCCCACACAATACAAATTTATGTCGGCTCGTTGTTGATTTTTTATTTCGGCCCCGTCGGAGGCTGGCATGCGACGTATTTTTGAAGTAAAAGCGCCGCGCAATAAATAAATAAAACAAAATGCGACGGTGGAACAAAAAAGCGCCAGAAAAAGCTCGTCAAAGGTATCGTAAATAAGTGAGCGTGTTTAAAGTGTGCGCGAAAAAACTAGACTTTCATGCGCAAATGAAAATAATAAGGAGAGGCACGACAGAGAAGAATATGAATAACGATCGGACGAGGTGGGCATTAATTGGTAGAAATCGAAACCTGACTGTAATTCGAATTAATGGCTGGGTTTCAATTATACAGCGCGCCCTCTCCACAAGGGAACGCCGTTTTGCGGTTCTTTATTATCTGTAATTATATTAATATTTTAGCGGTGCGTTTGCGAATCGCATCGAATCGGCTTTGACTTGACAGCGCATGGGTTTTTAATTCGCCGCAATCATCAGCTGTCTGATGTAAGCGAATGGCGGACGCATTGGGCGTTATGTGAATTGTCGCAATATTGAAACAAAGATTAAAATATAATTATGTAGCGGCGGGGCCGGAACGGCGATGCGTTGTTATCGGGCTCTTGGACGCACTCGAGCATATTGCGAATATGCCGATAATTGATTGTGAGGCTCGGTCGCGTCGGGTCGCATCTTGGATCATTAGGGCGGCTCGCGGCTCGTTAACCGCGGCGGACCGCGTGCGCCTGCGAGCCTAAATAGAAAAATTAATCATCGATTGGCTTCGTAATTGCGAAAGTGAACTTATAATCTCCGCAACGCGGCGGCGGCGGCGTCTTCAGCTTTCGCAAAATATGCAAGAATGCGCGCTCTGTGGCCACGCTCTTTATTTACGACGTTTTAAAACGACGCCCGTCGCTCGTAATCGTAACACACACACCGGAGGAAACGCGGCGCATCTTCCTCTCCATGTCCACCGCTTAATCCTTTTTGACAAATGTTATTAAATTATTAGCCTCATATTATTATCGTCGTTATCCTGATTATTAATGGCAGCGCTGGAGATCAAAGTGCGCCGCCGCGCATATTAAATTTGCCATTAAACCGAAAATATTGAGTTTGAGCCACTTCTTTTTTTTTATTTTCGTACTTTTAATGATTGGCGATCGTTAGCGCACTAACAATTAAAGCATAAATAAATATACAAATCAACATGATAGAATGCCTAGATATTGTCGTAATTCAACGTTAATTAAGTCGAAAAAATAACACAAACGCGCATTAATCGGTCAAGGATTTCATTGGCAATTAGAGATATTATAAAAGTTTATACCATTTCACAAACGCGACCTGCTCAGGTGGCGGCGCGGCGGAGGTACGTGCCTGTCAAAGACAAAGCAATCAATCAAGTTTAACGCGGCGTTGAAAAGAAATCACGCGCTCGATTAGCGATTTTTGCGATTTTTCTCTCTTGGCCTAACCTGGCAATTAACTCTCCACCTTTTGCTGTTGTTGGAAACAGTGTGCAATCTCAATAAGCGCATATTATCGCAGTGCGTGCTGTAATGGCGGTGCGTGCCAAATGAGTAATTGGCAGCCGGTGTCCCGAAAAGAAGGCGGCGGCGAAAAACACAAATATTTCATGCAAGATGCATCGGTGACATGCAGCGCAAATCACGCCGAGAGCGTTTTCAGTACGTTTTTGCACGATTATAAATCGGCGACGTATTTATATTAATGCGGTTATTTATTTGTTATTTTGTGTGTGTGCGCGGCAGGCGAAATAATGTAACGCCCGACGTGCGTACGCTACGTTTATTTATACGCGTTCGGATTTATGGAATGCCGACGTATTACGGAGTGGAAACATCATTCGGCAATTTAATTTTTTCGCGGGCGGCCGACGCGAGTTACGCTCGCGGTCTCGCGACTAGTTTTCGCATATTTTGACGTACTTCACGTTGCCGCTAACAACGTTACATTTGCGGTCGGCGATTTCCTTCCTATTAAACCACCTTCGCTACACTTCTACCAGGCTACAACACAAGCTAATATTTATCTCGACATCTACTGCATACAGTCTGTTCCAAACCATATGGATTGTGCAATATTTTCTGCTTTATTGTGTTGCACCCCGCGGGCGGTGGCGGGCGATTACGGAATTATAGCGAAAGTTTTTCAGTTACACCTGTTGCACAAATTGAGCGTCGAAATGCGCTCCTTCCGTCGGGCGTTCGATGATTGACAAAGCACACACGACACAAGAGTGGATTATGAAATACATGGTGGCGCAAAGTGGTAAATTGTCAAATTTTCGAACGAATTTGCCGCCTGGGTAGGTGGTTGTGGCGTTGTGCGGTGCGTCAATTTCCTTCGCCCGACCCGAGGTTGTAAGTCAATGGCGAGGAGGCGAATAATGACGGCAGGTGTATGCTGTTCGTGTGGGATAATTTCGGTACTAAATTGTGCAATAAAAATACTATTTTCGCAGCGTGGAAAATAATATCCGAGCGGCGGAAAATGTATTGTTTCCCACCGGCAACAATATATTACACTCCCGTTTGGCAACACGCCTCCACAACCGCGAGATGCGAGGATTTCACGAATTTGACTTGCGACAAGACAACACGCAATTAATTTGCCGCCATAAATCCGAACTAAAAATATTTGGACATGCACAGACAATTTATTTACGAAAAAACAACGCACGCATCCACTTGAAATATGCGTGTGAAACGTTTTAGTTTAGATGTAGGTTCGTGTGTTTTTTTTTCAGGAGGTCGTTTCCACGCAGGATATGCAGTAATATGAGCGATACATAAAAATAAATCGCCGAAGGAGATATTTATGCGTTCGGTGCACCGGCGAACGGGCTAGGTGCTAGACACACCTTGCCGCATGTGTTTTCAATAAATATTATCCTGCATCTTATCTGCATGCGGCGCAGAGCGCGTATGCGCCTCATTACTTTGCCCCGAAACACCTACACGAAATGCCCGTCGACCGACAAGTAGCTGAGGCTAGTGCCGCGGCTGATTGCCGGCGCGAGCGAAGAACAGCGTTATTAATTAGCGTATTTATCGATTTGAGAGGAAATGTACACTCGTGCGAAGCGCTGTAAAGCTGTTTACGATGTCTAGGGCCAGTTGCATGATTTTTTGGCGTGTTTACATTGAAATTGTAACAAATTTAATACTGCAGATGACTGCTATGGCCACCCAAGCGGTTGCGCATTTGTATTCGAATGATATTCATTTAGTTGCGATTCAAAACGATGGGAATCAATTAAAAAGAATGAATTGAAGATAATTGTGTATCGCTGGCAGCCATTGTGGCGCAAGTGACAACGATGGCACGATAGCGGTCCCTGTCGATGACGTGCGTGTACAATGACGAAAAATTGAAGCCGAGGCACCTGTTTTAATACCGCGCGCGCGCAGTTAATTTCGATGAAATTAAAGCTAAAAATGCGCTTTTAAAAAGGCATTAAATTGTGGGCACGAGCTTTAATGCCCTCCGCAAGACTCACTAAGTACCGAGTGCGGTAGTTGTACGCTTGATCCAGTTGAGTCAAAGTCGCGTGATACCACCGCTGAAGTGGCTGGCTGGGCGATAACAATGAAACTAAATGGTCGTGTGGATCGGCAGATGAAGCATGGCTTGGTAATTGGGCAAATTTGTAGTCGGTGAGCTGCCGTTGATGGCGTACGCGTCCAATTAATCCAGGGGAATTTGTTTTGTGCGTCAAGTGTTTGCAAGCTCGTCGCAAATTCTATTATTCTAATTCTAAGTATCGCAGGACCAGTTTTTGTTTTCTTGTTCAGTGGAATTTGTATAGCGCATCGTTGCCGTAGGGATGTTTGATAATAATTCGATTGTCTTTGGGCGCTACATCGATTTTCACAGCTGCACTTGGGATGTTTTGCGCGAGTGCTCTTTGTGGGTGTCTGTCTCTTTGTGATGGCACAAAGAAAGATATGCAGTGCATTTTTCATTATAAAGCATTATCGAGCGCTTTATACTATTCACTGCACGAAGCCATTTGTTCAAATGAAGCGCGTGTATTTATAGCGCCTTTGTGGTGGTTTGTGGCAGCGGCGGCGCGCGCGCGTTTTTGTCCGAATGCAAGAAATACTCCTCATATGTGCCATATTCTTCTTTCTAACCGTTTTCGCATTAATCGCTTTTGCCATGCGACCATCGGCATGGCATCAGTCACCATATCGAGACTGACGCGGAGACGGGTAGAAGACGGCGGCCGATGGCGACGATGGCGATTCGCCGAAGTCTCTCGCTAGTTTTGCGCACCTTAGCTTTATTTATAAAGGTTGTGCGAGCATTCGCATTATGCACGTTTACGTATAAATTTTAATGCGCCGCGCGCGCGCGCGCGCTTCTTAGATGGGGCAGAGATACTCGTCGTCAGCTTCGATTTGTGTTTATTATAAAACGCCTGTAATTCCTCTATAATTATCGCCTCGCTGGCAAGGCGCGAATGCGTGTTTGATCTCCGGAGTGTCTCGAAGTATCTCTTGCCGAATGCTTTCGAGGAGTTTATCTAGCCGATCGATCCGCGACCAAATACGTTCGTACGTATGCTCTCCAGTTGCGCATCGGAATGCCTCCTTCGTTTTGGTATTGACGATCGATAATTTGATCTATTGGTGAACACTGAACACCGGCGCATCAACATTGGATCGCGGATTCGGCGTAAGCGGTGTTTGGCAATGCCCGATGGGTTTTAATGATGATTGAACTGGTATTTATATCGTCAAACAGAATCTGATTTATCATATTACGCACACACATACATGCTGAATCGGGCTGGAATTGTAACAAAACTATTACGCGTAGAAAGAAATGTATAATTTGGTCGCCTCCAACGCTGCGCTCGCGCCGCAATTTCGTAACGCGGTGTGGAGTGGCGCGTCCAAAAAAGGAGCTGGCGTGCTCGGGAGAAAAAGTAAATTTTTATGTGCGCCACATAATCCTTAAGCACATCGGCAGTAATAAACGTCGAAGGCGCACATGAAAAGAACGACGACGCGAGCGCCGAGGAAGAGTACATAGTTGTTAAAGTCAGAAGACGCTGATGGCTACGATCGCCGCTATGCTACTCTTTTATGCATACATATACAGCGCGCCACATTGTTACACAAAACGTATAATAGAGCACATTTCGTTGGTGTTTTTTCTTTCGTTATTCTTTATCGCCTCTTCGAGAATATCTAATCATCATCACGCGTAATTTAGAATTAACACGAGCAACAATCTGCCAGTGCGGAAAATCGTTGAATTGGCTGTGGAAGGATTTTAAATTGTTGCAGTGTCACCACCCCCGTTTGCCGCATTGCGGCGTCGGAAGATGCGGAGTGCTTTTGTGTAACGATAGCCGGTGCCATTGTTGGCGTCGATGATTGCCGATGCTCTGCGGTTGGCAGCCGCGCGCCGACCGCATGCAAGAACAACACTCATCTCTGGGTGCCCATTCATATTTCATAACGAGGTCAGGTGTATCAGGTGTATGACGAACAGCGGCACGCACGTTCGCGTGGAGAGTCGAATCGTCGGCGACCGATGCCTACTTTTTTTTTGCTGCTGCTGCTGCTCGCCTGCTTGCTTCTTTCCTGTGTTGAATGTTGTTGTTGGCTCTCGCCTGTGTTTTCTTTCGTACGGATGAAAACGCGGCGACGTCGCGAAGGAAGGAGCGTGTTTGCGTTTTGCGCGCCTGCGGGTGATAGGAGTGGCTGGTCATTCGTTCGTCCGCGGTTTGTGATGTCGGTGTGCGTGCGTATGAAGAAGGTAGCGAGTTAATGATCGCCCACTGCAATCCTCATTACCGCGAAGGTATTCCACTTGAGACTTGCGCCAAACGCCGCGCCGCCGCACTCGTCCAACAAACGCGCTCGGACTACCACTAATAGATGCGGATTAGTGCCCCGACTGCTAATGCTCTTCGTGTTTAATGCCCGATTCTAATATGCGTTCTTCATTTGTTACAGACTTGCCGAGTTGCTGATTGAGTTTGTGCTTCGCCATCATCATCCGCGAGGGCAGCAAGTGCACCCAGCCCGCCCGAGTATTAAGCCGTCAAACTGCTTTCCCTAGCGTATCCAACGCAGCATGCTCATAGCGGCACGGGCCGCAAGCAGGAAGACATTTCACAAGGGTCCGCGGCCCTCAGCCGCCACGCGCTAATGACTATGGCCGAGACTGCTCTGGAACCCTCCGCGCACGATAAAACGCACAACAACAATCATGTCTTCGCGGCGAATCACAATCGGCCGGTGGGCAAGGAGAAGCGAAAAAGGAAACGGCTCAGTCAGGTGCTGGACAAGCTCACAGGCGGCGTCGGTGGCGGTGGCAACTGCAACGCGACGCCCACGCTCACGCTCAACAACAATGTGCAACATATCAACAACAACATCAAGCAGGAGGATGAGGCCATGCTAAATCACAAGACACATCTCTCGGATGTGTTTCGATACGACGGTGCGGCGGAGAAGGATCGGTTTCCGCACGCGGGCAGCGAGGATGAGGATGTGTTTAGTCCTGCGAGTAGCAGCAACAAATCACCGCACAGTTCAACGGAATCGCCCAAGATCAGCTTTAGTCCGCTCCGACTAAAGGAGGAAGAGTCCAGCATAAGTCCGCCATTACACAAGCCGCCGTGTCCCTGCTACAATTGCATGATCGGCGTGGGCCACCATCATCCGCCCTTGGTGCATCCGTGCGACCGCTTCTTCCCCGCCAGCCCCATTTCACCCTTGACTGCCTCCTCGCCCGCACCGCCGCCGTACAACTTTGAGCGTTATTTTCACACCAAGTACCTGCCAGACATATTCCGCCGACGGAGCCACTCCGACTCGGACCTGCCGCTCTGGTTCACCGCCAAAGCGGAACGGGCGAGCGCGCCAATCGGCTGGCCCCATCCACTCACAATATCCACCGGCAAGCTGGAGCCGGAGACTCCTAGTCCACAAGAATTTCCATTAGACTTATCGCTGAAGACGCGGATCCGCGGCCTGATGACGACGCCATTGCAGACGATGATGCCGGCCAGCTTTCTGCCGCCGCGCTCGGCCACCAGTGGGGGCGCTGTCCAAGTACCTGTAGTCAAGGGCGACGTCGCATCGCCCACCACCAAGGAGTCGGTGGCGTCGCGGTACAATCTGGAAGTGCATCCGGTGGTTGAGGAGATGCCGCCCGGCTCCGACGTTGCGTTCGTGTGCCCCATTTGCGGACAAATGTTTAGCCTCCACGATCGGCTGGCGAAGCACATGGCGTCGCGGCACAAGAGCCGCCAGAATTCGGGTGACAGCACCGCCAAGGCGTACCTCTGTGAGGTGTGCCAGCGCTCGTTTGCGCGCAGCGACATGCTCACCCGCCACATGCGGCTGCACACCGGCGTCAAACCGTACACGTGTCGCGTGTGCGGGCAGGTCTTTTCGCGCTCCGACCATCTATCCACCCATCAGCGCACCCACACCGGCGAGAAGCCGTACAAGTGTCCGCAGTGTCCCTACGCCGCCTGCCGTCGCGACATGATCACACGGCACATGCGAACGCATGCGAGATACGAGCCCGATAACGTTCTCGTCAAAGCGGAACCGATCAAGACCGAATGAGGCGCGCATCGCAACTTCGGCCCTGCAGCGAATTGGTTGTGAATCACGTTGGAAAATTTCTTGAAAACTTGTGGAATTGTTATTAATCGCATTGCAGATTGAGCAGAGTGTCAGGTTACAGTTGCATGTGGGCTTTATCATGTCCTTTTAGGATCTCATATCATTCCATCTCACAAACATGTAATATCACTCGAGGGAACCCCATTGTGGTGAAGCAGAACAATTAAAATGTTAAAAACAAGTATTTATATATCTGTGTAACTTATTGTGCCAAAAATCGTTAAAATTAGGGCAAGACAAAGAGGGCAGGGGGGTTGTTGAAGAAAAACACACTTGAATTTCTTAACGCTAGACTTTAATTAAATTTAGAATGACAAAAAAGAAACACAAATTTTAAAAATGACACGTGATGCTGTGATATTTGTAAATGTAAAGGGAAAACGTTGGTGGTGTTTATTTCGTACAATTTATAAGGAAGACAACTATAACTACTACTTAAATGATGTGAGGAATCGCGAAACGCAAGAGCATGAGGATGATATTTTACGAGGTGTGAGTACGCGCTATTTTTGATACGATACGACTCTATACGAGAACCATGACAAGTGACAAAATAGATATTGGGCATTAAAAACACATACAAATTATTAAACTGATTCAAAATGTGCCACCGAAATTTTGCGCCACTAATTAGGCAAAACACGAAAACGCACCGAACGCAGCTTTGAAAATACCTCAGAAAATAGAGGAGGACGAAACTATCTGGTAGGGCCTTGGTCTCTTCACAACTACAATGCAACAAATGCAACAAAAGAAGACAAATAAAGTATGATATATTTTAAGTTTGTAAGTACTCAGCAAGTAATGTTTAGTTTACTTTGATCTTGTGCTGTTATTCTCCGAATCTCAGTTCTCACTTCTGTCGCAAATCGCAAACGAAAAACGATAGAAAAACGTGTTCAAAACATGCTAGTTTTTAATAATTTATTACTTAAATTAAAGAAAGAAAAATGCCCAGCGCATTGTTATACATACTAATTCAGTCTCAATTTAATGTATTTATAATTATATCATAACTATCATTATTACTTATTTGTACGTATTTCAGTTTTATTTTTTATATTTTGAATTGTATAAATATTTATTTCGTTGGTTTTTTATTTTTATTTTGTATTTAAATAGTTTCATAATGAAAGCGAACGAGAGAGAAACAAAGAGAGATGTTTTCCTTTTCTAAAAAGTGATCTAGACTTAATCAATGTAGTATTGATGTGTAATTTGTACATAATTGATAACGATGATGTCATCGGGGATCATTATTAGCTACTTAATTTTTTTTAGTATTCTTTGTTTATTACAATTAATAGTATCATTATTCATTTTCATGTTGTATTTAACTTAACTCATAATATTATTAAATTAATATGTTCTAAGAAAAACGGACGCAACAACCAACAACCACAACATCAAAAAGAAAAACGAGAACAGAACGAAATTTGTTAAATAACATGGCTTGGAAGAGTTCCAATGTTTTATTTTTATTATTATTTTTGCTCAGTGTTTTGTTATTTAAATGTCTTCTGAGGAACGATTCTGAGGCACGATGAACGAATAAAAGAAACTTTTGTTTTAACTTGTTTTGGTTTTATTTCGATTTGGGTTTGCATGTGTTTAATTTTAACGTTTTTTTCTACAGTCGTTCCTTGTGTTTGGTGCGAATAGTACAGGTGAGGCGTTATTTATTTATAGAAAGTATGAATAAGTACAACTACAACGATTTGTTGCTGCTCAACATCCGGTTTATGTCTCTTTGTGTGTGTGTGTCTGTGTGTATTAAATGGTAATCATACATTCTTGCTCAAAAGATGAATCAGATCAGTGCAGAGAGCAGTATCGGCAGTCTAAAATTTAGAATAAATGCATGTGTTGGTGTTCATATCACTGCAAACCAATATGACCTAAGAAATATGTGCTTTATGTAAAACGATGTCACACATATGCGGAATTCTTGTGATAAACGAAAACTGAAACTTTACTCAAATGTACATACTTACTTACTTACGCATGCTGTTAAACGTGCAAAATGTCTGAAATGTTTGTCATCAAAATTGTGACTTCTTGTGACGTCAACTGTTACTTGTTATATGCGACCCAACAAACTCAATGTGCATGTTTCCATCCACCTCGATAATGTACATGACCAGTCCCTAATCATTGAATTGTGATGTAAATTATGAACATTTATATACATGACTATGGAACGTTTTTTACTCTTGAAGCAATTGTTATCGGTGGAGAATATGCATGGAGAAAATCGAGGAAGAGAGGAAGAATAAGTATTGTATAACCCCTTG
>JAODGB020005176.1:0-11589 GCA_027574905.2 Earota dentata | reverse complement strand
TGTATCAAATCGGGGGGCGACTATTGCTCATTTAAACTTTAACGAGCCGCTCTGGGCCTGGAAGAAAATACTAGACCGCGCGAAAACAAAACCCCAAAGGAGTATCAACTATAGAGCAGGATGCGCAAAGCGACAAAGCCGAGCTGCGATTTATAATCAGCGTCGAGCCTTCAAATTTTCATCCAATTACAATGCCGCTGCGATTCGATTGCATTCGCAATTCGAAGCCGACGGGGGGCTGCGAATCTATTTCATTACACGATTACACACTCGGCGCTAATAGATGCGAGTGGCGGCGTGTTTGCAGCGAGATTTGAGGAGATCTGTGCTAATCGCCGCATGCGGCAATCTTGGCGGGCTAATGGAAGGTTAGGCCCACATCCGGCAGCGATGCATGCAGTATGAGGAAAGCCAAGCGGGACGCGCACTGCGGAGGAAAATGCGAACTTCGTCGACGGTGATAATTCGAAAATCAACAACCCGGGGGGTGGAGGGATGGGGGGACGTCGCGCTGCCAGGAATGCGCTCGGGCGGAAATTCCGCGGACGTTTGAATTACACTCGCACTCGCATAACTCACGAGCGCGGGGGTTTTCCTCGTTTTCGTCGCAGCGCCAAACAACACGCGTGGTATTCGTATTCAATATTCAGTTTTCCTTCCCCAAACCCCGAAACTTTCCCCTCTATCCTCACAATTCCATTCCATACCGCAGCAGGTCCGTCCAGGGCCAAAGCACGAACAAGCACCACCCTACCCCTGCCCATTGTTGTTGATTTTCCATTTCTCAATTTCATTCCGCCGCATTCACAGGCATCGATGGGCGATTCCTCTGGAGCTGGAACTGGAGTGTTATTGCGTTTCGCTTGCGCTTGTCGGCTGAATTAATTGTTATTGCTAAGCGCGCGCGACCATAAATATCCGTTCGCCTTTGGCGCCCATTGACAAAGCAGGCCGGGGCTTCGGCTCCTGCTGGTAGCCGCCGCGCGACGCGCACGTTATACATATCGCGGCGCGTATCGAACAGATGTCATTATTTAATGCGCGCGGTGAATTGCCGCGACACCGCACTCAACTGCGTGCAGAGACGCCCGAGGACGCCGCCGCGCGCACGCGAGATAAATAGACCGCAGAAACGCAAATGGAAATCGCCGTAAATTAATGACGGGCGAAAGTCTACGCCTGATATCGGATGCGTGTCGCGCACAAATTACAGCTCTTCGGAAAAATCAATATCGCCCAGATACTTCCATCATTCATTATATCGCATTTTCCAGCTGTTTCCAAGAACATGTCGTTGTATGCAAAATGTAGCTAAGTGACTTGTTGCTAAATAAAGTTGTTTCAATTTATGGCGTGACACGCGCTGTTAAATTCGTCACACGATCGGCGCATCGATCACAATTGTGGGCCTGTGCGCCCGTGCGCCCGAATTGCAGATTAGTACATCGGTCATATTTGCATTACAAACTCGCTGCAAGTTTTGCATACTGCCCGCGGCGAGTATGCAAAAAGCGCGTCCAACAAGCGGCCGCCCTAATCGTTATCGCATTACCAATCATCCGAGCGGCCGGATCGGCGGATATTAATTAATTACAAACGGCGCGAGCGCTTTGACCCCGCGTGCCGCACTGCCCAGGAATTGGAGTGAACCCCCACATAGATGGGATGGCGGCTAATACCCGGCCTGCCGGCGCACGGCGTCCAGAATGCCGGCAATGCAGGAAAATGTAGATAAACGCATTACAGAGTCGTTATTTAAGCGAGAACGGGCGGATTTTCGGCTAGAGCGCGCCGCTCTGTATTCGGCTTTTCTCCGCCGCCGCCAACCGAAAGCGATTGTAAATAATGCAAAACCTCCATGCATACAAATCCCGTTTTTCTCGGCGAGCCGATTTACAATATACATCAATACCATTTGCATTTGTGTAGCCCTTTTCGTGTTGATTTTTAAATTTCAGCGCGTTAAATTTTGGTTGATGGGGGGAGGGGAGGTGGGGTGGTAGGCCATAATACAACGCGCCCGCGAGTCGAAAAGCTGTGGGCAAAACTTTTTCGCATAGCAGGCCCTCGCGCTCGTCAACAGCGCACTTAGCATAATATTCGATTAAACTTTTCAACAACTACGTAAACAACTAAGAGCGTGCGCGAATGCCAAGGAGGCAGCAAAGCCGCCCAGTTTACCCATTACTCCAGACTCTTTTCGCGAAGAGGGCGGCTCGCACGTACGTACGGCACCTCCACTCCGAGGGGAGGCGCATCTCGAAGGAAGATAATTGCACAAATTCGGAAACAAAAGGACGAGTTTAATTGCATTTCGTAAATTTAATTAAAGAAATTTATTTTCGACTAACGCAGGCGAAGACGGCAAGTGGATAAATGCGTTTTGCGGTGGAGAAAAGTACCTTAACTCAACAGACAGCCCAAAGAGAAACTAATGAATCCTTAAAGAAAATATGTGTAGGCAAGTACTACGACTACAATGATTAAGGTAGGGAAGCATTTGGAATTTGTATTTGGAATCTCTAAATTATTTACCTGGAGCCCATGTGTGATCCCGCCATACGCCCTCATGCGTAAGTGGGTGCAGCGTCAGGTTCTTTCCGTCTTTTCCTTCTAGTCCCCATATTTTCTTTGCCGATGGAGCAATCTGCAACAAAAGAGCAAAAAACAAGTCAATAATCATCCCTGTATACGACGCTTTGTGTGAATTCATCAACGTTTCAATTAGAGATAAGCCACCCAACAAAAAAGGTAGACATATTCCTAATGCACTTCATTAAAAATTATTACAACGATAGCGGCGTCCCCGGTGTAGCATGGCGGCGCAATTATTATCAATTAGAATTAATTGTACGTACTAATGGTAATTGCGCACATACATTACGGGCGAATTCTAGCGCTAGACAAAACGTGCGCAGCGCAGACACACTCCAGCGAAATAGACATACAACCCGCAGAAAACGCTTCCCGAGCTCACTGAATCCGAGGCTCGCGCACAAAGGAAAACGCCGACCGAATACGGCCAATAAATAACTGTTACTTTCAGGTTGTTTGCGCTTCCACATTGCACGATTCTGCGGCGCACGCTCAGAAAATCAAAATGCTAAATTGAGCCAAATGAAAACAAATGGCCAAACGCAAACAAATGCAGGTCGCAGCAAAATTAAATATTCGATGAAAATGTCCGTTATAAATGCACATTGATTGAGAATTACAAATGGACTGAACAACGCAATTTGTGCCTTGGAACCAGGTGCCAATAGCAGCAATTTCAACCTTTATTCTCCACTCCCCAACATCGATCGAAGCGAATAACGAATATTACAGATATAAAAGCGCGTAAAATCACAATTTTCAACCCAATATCATCATCGTGGTGCGCGGTTTTATTATCATCACAATGCCGAGAACATAATCACCCAACTATGGGAATTAACATGTTAAACACAGTGAGCAGGAATATCTGGAAATCCCAAACAAATTCCGTCTGGCCACAATCAAACGCACTGCGAATTAAAGTAGCAAATAATGAAACGCAACGAAGCGAAAACTGCAAATGACAGCGTGCAAATTGAAATTGCGTAATTCGCAAGGCAACTGTAGATGATAAACATGAAAACTATTAATTACAACATTCCTTAAACAGGGAGCAAATGTACAGGCGTGGGATGGCGGCAGAAGGAAACTGTATTGATTTTCCCGAAAATTACACGGCAAGCTGAATAGAGACGGGCCCTGGTTGTTTTATTAAAATGCCATGCCAACATTAGCATATTCGCATTATATCCGAAAACGATTGGGGCGGCTGGCTCCCTGAGGAGGGCGGTGTATATCGCTATATTGCTAATATTAGGGTTGGCGCCAATAGACCTCCGCTCCATGCATACGTTCCAAGTGTACAAAAATTATCGAAAGTGACATTTCAACAGAACAGGACAGAATAACTTGTCACCGCTGAAAGCAAAATCAATTCCGACAGTTTCAGGACCTCCCAGATTTCTTCCTTTTTATGAATATTACAAGTGGTCTCTTTCACATCAAACTTATAATGAGTTTTTCTTCAAGAGACACTTTGTACAGAAATATAATTCATTCAGCGTAAGTGGTAGTGGTTGATAGGGTGCTTTACTAGTTGGGGACTTGAAAGCTGAAGCACTTCTGCTGATATTCAATATCGGTAAAAGGGGTCCCGGGTCCCACTCTTCGCTCGCAGCCTGGGGTTCGTCTGCTGCAGCGCCTCTGATGAAAACGAGTGTCGCCGAAGTGTCAGGGTGTCGGATATGACTTTCGAGAGCGCGTCGCGTCCCTGGGTGCAGTGGATTGGTCAAGAAAGGGAGCAAGTTCCAGGCGCCTGGCGCCGCAGACGGAGCTTCGACCAGAAGCAAAATGATAGCGCTACAAACGACACTTGTGCCTTGTAGCGGGCGCCAGCGCCAACGCTAACAAACAGGATGATTGGGGTACGACAGGATGCCTAACAACCAGTCCAGCAAGAACCAGCAACACCAGCAATATCCTGATAGAATGCGCTGATACCAACTTCCAAGCATACCGACGACATAAATGTATCAAACTCCAAAAAAGAGAAAGAAAACGCAAAACTTGATTAATCTTCAGAACAGTTAACATTTTCCCTGGTGGAATTTCTGCAAAGTTGGAAAGTTACTTTGCTAGTCGTCCCAAAGGCAACAAGAAAAAGATATAAGAGTTGAAAGAGTTTACTGCAAGCGCTCCAGAAAGTTCTTTGCCCTAGCCCTAGACCTATACAGACTATCCGTCTGCTATAGCTGCATCTAGTAGGGTGCTTGCCTTCGCATTGGGGGCCAGCCTCCAGCCCTCCATCCTGCCAACCTGGGTCGATATCCCTATTCCGCAACCCCGAGGCAAACGCGCAGCACCGCACCCACCGACTGAACTCTCCAGAACTCCGCGACTCCAGAGCAGCACCGCTTTAAACTCCCCCCCGCCACTACTACATCATACCGCAGACATTGGATCTCGAAACAGTTCTAATCGTTTCAACACGGGTCCGCATCCACCTCGAGATCGAGAAACTGATACAACTGACAAGAAGGTGGGACAAACCACACAACATACATACGTGCGCGCAACACAAACAAACCAATGAATCGGGCGCCGCACCGCATCGCAAATAAGTTGAATTGTGGCAGAACAGTGGAAGGCCTAATGCGTTGGAACAATTTCGAAACAGACTCGTACGCTTCGACGCCCAGTCCCGACGCTGATTATCTAGCAGCTAAATAAGCTAAACATGACAAACACGTCGCAGAAACAATAAAGCGCTGGCATACGGATACCGCACCTGCGTTTGGTACAAGGGGATTACACTTGAAAGTTATCTAAGTCGATTAAGACATGGGCAAATTGAATCATTTCATAAATTTACATTGCATCAATATTAAAAAATAAATAAATACCAGTATGAAAGTACATACAAGATCCCTTCGGGAGCAGGACGTGGTGAGGAGGAGCGGCAGGAAAAGAGCGCAAAATAATGAACGCCATCACGGGTGGAACGAAATCTTTCCCGCGAGCAATTCATCATTTTTTTCCCGACCGAGGAATTACTTTTGTTTGCGGCCGGGGTTTGTTGGTCAAAGCCTTTTCTCGCCACCACTTCCATCCCTCCTCCAATCCAGACACATGCGCAAAAAAAAGCCAGAAAAAGTACCAACGCCCAACGCGGCGCACTAATCGCACATCGTAAATATTAACACGCGGACGTGCGATATTTACCAAATTTTGTTCGTCTTTTTTTATTTCCAAATAAAAGTGAAATTTTACTTTCAACATTTTAGGGGCGTCGTCATGTGGTCATATCACACACATATTTAGTCAACATGATCTGCTGGCTAAACAGGCAAGTTTAATAGATGATAAATTGAAAACAGGCCCGAAATGGCAACTCTAAAATGCACCCGCGACGCTGGAGGTTGTTTTTGGTGATGAATTAATGGTTGCTGGGTTTCTGCGCAATTCTCAACAGACTCTTGAATCATGCGGCACACACATATAGTCAGTTGCTCGCCTATGCAGCGCTTCAAGTTGTGTGATTAATTAGTTTCACGCCTCGGTGGAAGGGCTTCCTTTCCTTGGCGTTTGTTTTCCCGCTTGTAGTTGGCGGCAAAACGCGAGCGTTTTCCCCGGAACGCAGCCGGCGATGAATTGTGCAGTGCATAGGCGAAACGCATTATTCTCTACTTCGAATTCAACTTCACACACGCCGGGCAAGCGTGGAAAGCGCTTTTGTTTCTTTGTCTATGCAGCAAGCCAAGCAAAAGCACATCGAGCGGTGATTGGCATGCCACCGATTGAATTGGGACACTACCGATGCGTTCGGCAACTCTTCAAAAAGTTGGAGCCAACTATAAGCAACGTGCGATCCGTTAAAAATCCAATTTATCAGCTGAAATGCGAGTTGGCAGTTTGTTTACGCCGTGTTTGCTTAGGGTTTCCGAGGTTTTCCAAGGCACTCGGCCACGCGCACGGCGGCAAAAATCCGCGAACGCATCGGACGTAAGCGCACGCTCGAACGAGGAACCCGGTGGACCCGAAGCGCGCGGAAAGGCATCGACAGCGGAATCGCGGCGAGAAAAAAGTAAATGAAACGCGTGCGAGGCGGAAATCGTAGGAGACGGCCCGCAGACAGGGTAGGTTAACGTCTTCCAATGTTTTTCCACTAGTAGAAATAGGACTATAACCCTCGTGTATTTTGCCACCCTATCTGCCGCATGAAGGCGAAACCCGAGCGCGGCAAAGCCGAAGCCCGTGCAACGCATAATCTTCGCTTTATTCCGAACGCCCGCCGACGGCGGCGAACGATAATATTCCCTTTATTATCGGCTGCGGGGGCGGGCGCGCATACGAATAGGCAAAGTAGGTAATATGAGTCAATCTTGTTGTGTGCAGCCTTGCCCTGCGGTTTGCGCAGCCAGATTTTTCCTTTTATTCTCCACGAGCAAACCTTTTAGGCCACTTCACATTTTCCCTCCGAAATGCAAGCAAGCGCGGGACGATATTGTCGATGACGATGAGCGCCAAGAAAATTGGAAATGTGCCAACAAACTGAGCGCGGAGAAAAAATCAGTTAATAAAAATGGAAATTGAAAAAAAAAATCGCAAAATACGCAAGCATCGAGGTGAATGGTAAAACAAACACGGCCGGAAATTGTATTTTCACAATCAAAAATCGCTTCATTTATTCCCGCACATTCGGCACACATCGTTAATGCAGATTTTTGCTCCTGCTGGATGAGCACATTTTAGATGTAGATGTTGATGTAATGCAGATGTTCATGGTGGCTTATCAATTTTTATCTGCGCGGCGTTCCCCCGAAAGTTAAACATTTGACGCCGTTTGGCTCGCCGCACGGCATTTATTCAAGAATTTCGCAATTTTTCAGCGACAACGTGCTGAAGCTAAGCTCAGCACTCCGAATTGCTCACATTTGTGCAATCCGCATACAAGCAAACATGCGCAGCAAACAAATACAGCCCCGAAATGGAACGCAAACAAATCCTTTTTCCTCGTGCGCAAATATTAAATCATTCTGCTTGCGCGACGTTTTTGCGCGCGTACCAACATGCTAATGCAACTCTAGTGAAGATAAAATATCGGCGCAAAAATCTTATCAGATATACCTAACAGACATCTTCATTGGCTTCCTTTGTGCAACGAGTCGATAGAAATAAACGCACACAACATAACTTGCGGTGAATAATTAATCCGCTTGATTGGTGAGATACACGTCATACGTTTATGCACAATTGATGAATTTAATTAGACGATCGTTATCGATCGCACACCGCAGGCGCGCGATGTGCTTTGCTGTTCTGTGCCTTTCCACTCGCGTCCTGCTCATTCGAATCGCATTGTAAATCAAAATTTAATTAAGCCATAAATAAGTAACCAAATACACCTTGCCGCTCCCGGGCTTCCCATCGCTTCCCCTGCAACGAGCACAATGAAAATCGTGAAACACCTATAAATGTGCGTCGTTATTTCCCTCCAGCCCCAAGCGTTCCACATACACATCACCTATTTCCCGCGTTCCCATTCGTTTACCTCTTTGCCGCGCATCAAATACCCATTTTCAGATAGCCCAGACCGCTTTTTTCTGCCGGGCAATTTTTCAGACACTCCTTGATTTACTTTCTCCTCCTGCGATGATGAGGAGGAAAGCGCGAAGAAATACGTCTCACACCTCGGGTACTACATCATCATCTAGCCGCGCGCAGAATTTACGACCTGCGCCGATTTATCATAAACAAACTTTCGTGGCAGCGAACACAGCGGCAGCCAGAGAAACGAAAAATGTAATCTCAAGGGCCGGACCATCACAAAAAGCAGACCCCAAAATGAACTAGGTACATATAGGGGGCCAGGCACAAAGCGCAAAGAAAGAGAAAAAGTGAAAAGTTTTCCAAAAGCTGGATTTTTACCCTCCACTTGCGTGGAATATCGTGTATAAAATACCGTTTTTCACTTGGCGCTTTTCCGCGAACGTGCTAAACTTTCAACATTCTTAATGTTTCGCGTTTTTTCGCTCCGGATATGAAGCCCCGACAAAACAAACTTGCAAAGAGCAGCGGGGTAAAGAATTGCGCCGCGCAGAAAGCAAAAGAAAAGTAGAAACGCTGAAAAACAAAAAGTTTTACAAAAGCACACATACGACGACGGCAGTGAGCAGGCGCGGAAAGATGGTAAACTTTAACTTTATCAACAAACTACACGGCGAGATAGACTGGGCTATGAGCAGCCGACTCGCCTGCGTCTTGGGCATTATATTTTACATTTACAATGCGCGCGCGCGCCCAGTACGCCCAGCGAAGACGCTCCCAGCTTTTGCTACAATAACAAGTTTTCCTTCCTCGCTCGCCTCCGATAAACTTCTTCAACATGCCAGCGGCAGCGAGCAAAACAGATCACCACCGTAAAAACATCGGATCAAAAACCGAAGCATATGTAGGAAAAACTATGCTCATCTCGTACATCGAGTTCTCTTAGAAAACAAAGCACTGACAAAGCAGCCCCTACAAGATATATCAACTTCTTCAACTTCCTGAGGGGCAAGGAATTCCTGTAATTAGGTTTACAAACCAGCGCGTTCTTTCTACAAACACAAGCAGCGATCCGGCATCGTTTTCCACATTTTGGATGTGTAATAAAGCACGGAATATCCTCGATAAAGTACGCGAGCATTCGAGAACTATTGCAGGAGCAGCAGCAAACTATGCCGCCGAAATAAAACTTCCCCCGGTGAACTCGAGTTATACTTTTAAACGCGCTCTTGTTTAGTGCCAGAGCAGTCAGACTAATAGCGTTAACAAGTGAAACAGCGCAAAGTTCAACACTCAAGACTCAAGAATGAAGAAAATCGATAAAAAGTAACATTGTTATCAAAGTGTAATCGCAGCAATCAAAGTAGTAAAGTAGAAAAGTAATAAAAGCACTACACTTAATTTCAGAATCAAGAATCAAGTCCTCTTCTCAACCCGCACTTGCTGCGGATCGATATTCCTTCCTCATTAAGTGTTAAATCTAATTATATAGCTTTTCCTACGATAAGTAATTATTTAGCTGCGTTAGTGCCAGTGTTGGTGCGAAACGTTAAAGTTAATATCCTTTGTCGTCGTGCCTTGATCGTCAGTCGTCAGTTATGAGCAGGGGCTTACATCGCGAGATTAAATTCATCTCATGTTTATTCTAATTCCACGGCGCGGTTATCGCGGTGAGGTAATGTCACTTAGCATACATATTTTACTCTATATCTCCATCTCCAAGCACACCTTCAGCTCGCACAGCAGCATTCAAAGATTCATTCCAATAAATTTATTCTCGAATTGCTTCGCCTGCTGCTCGTGACGCGCAAAGATAAATTTCAAAACAACATAAACAGAAACAAAACAAAAGTTGCTGGCGCGTCGCATTTTGGGTTTTTCGAAGTTTTCGCGTATAAATCGCAGCCTTGTCGCGATGAGGTAAACGATGAGGTAATTTGGAGTGTGAATTAACACAAGACGCGCGAGTGAAGTGACAGTCAGCCACCTCGGGTTCAAATTTGATTTTCAGTTTATTCTTTGTAATAAATAATTAATACTTCGAGCTTTGCAGTGCTGCAAGAATCTATAAATCAGGTGACTGCGCACTTCGTGATCAAACAATTCAGCGCACAAAGCCGAGGGCTCAGTGAGCTGCAAAAAGCGCTGAGTAATGAGTAATGAGCAACGAGGAACGAGTAACGAGCGTACCGACTGACTGACAAATCAAGATCAAGATTTGCATTCGCAGATTTGCAGGAATGTGATCCTGTGGATAGGGCATGTAAAAATGCAAACAATCACAATTGTAGGCACGCCATGTGAGAACAGAAGAATTTAAAGCATTGGTGTTCTGTGTACTGGCTCTGTAGTCCCTGCTGCCTAGCGCTCGCAGCACAAAAACACAATTCTCATCTCGACCAGCGCTCAAAGGGGGGACGGCCAGGGGGGACCTTGGTGTACCTTGCGCGGATGAATGCTGCAGCGGCCGCCGCGATGGCAAAAGCCGGTCGCGGACGCTTTTACAACGCCGAACACCGCACGCAGCGGCCTTGGCAGTGGGGACATTGACTCTGCGCGCAAATCCGCGGCCTCCTGCCAGCCAGCCCAACATATTCTCACCGCTGCGTTGCCATCGCGCTGCTGGCACTTGGCACAGTCCCTAAAAAGAGTTCGCCGCGCACAAAGCAATGTCATGCAACGTAATGTAATGCCCATGCAATGCGCAATGCTTTTGATGGCACGTTTTCGTCATGTTTCGTGAAGGCGCTTTGTTCCAGCACTGGTGCCAGTGCCAGTGCCAGCGCGCGGCCCCAAAAGCAGCCACCGGGCGTTGAAATCGAAGCAAGTCGAAGGTCCGGCCTTCGAGCGATGGAACGAACGAACGAACGAACGAAGTAACGAAAACGAGTCGGATGGTGCACGTCACTAGCGGCAGCAGACAACTCGTGTCTGTCTTCGCACGCGCATACACACACACGCCTCGAAACACCAATGCGAGGTGAATCGGCGGGCGCGCACCAGACGGCGACGACGGCATAATGATGGCACGACGCGATGGCATAACCGAGTCCGGCTTGCGGTGGCTCCGCGTGTAACCGCCGCACGCCCCGGCCCTGCCTACGAAGCGCACAACTGCGCACCGTGCACACTCCGCCACGAAACTGGTCAAGATTACCATACCATGGATACCGAGGTGCGACTATTATCATAACGACATAACCCAAACACCTTTTATAATTCTAATTTCTTCGCCGTGACACAAAGTCAACGATTTCGCATTGAGAAGGAGGCAAAGAGAGCAAAATCGCAATTCAACGCCGTCTGCAGGCGCGCGCTGTTGGTGTGTCGCTATCTTGATGCGCACGCTTTTGCCGGCGTCGCACGACGCCCGACCGGATTTTCACTCTCGTAGCACACAAACATACTCCGTGTGCACTTGTACTTTCCACTACGCGTCGCGGCAAATAAAAGTAAAAACGCAACGAAAAGGAAAACGCACACAGCGCAACGACACTGTGACGATAA
>JAODGB020005069.1:0-15535 GCA_027574905.2 Earota dentata | reverse complement strand
GTGGCGGCTGAATAATTCCGCCTCGTCGATTTCGATGGCGATCCGCGCTCCTGCGCGATTGTTAATAATGCAGACGTTATGAAGCAATAAATGCGGGCGCGGCCGCGAACTTTTTGCGTCGATTAAGCGCCGGGCGGAAAATCCGAAATAGTTTGCCGCTGTCGCCGGCGCGCGCACAACAGCAAGACATTGAAATAATCATGTGAATCATGCGACACGTGCGCCAAACTAGCGTGCGCGCATAAATGATTTATATTCCGAAATGCCGACCGGAACGGCGCATGCACATGGAATAACAAGTTTCACTTGCCGCCTTCGACTTCGGCGCAATATTTAAAATGCAGGCGCACCGGGCGCGCGCCATGCAAGCGCCCGACGAAAGCTGCCGCCATTTTTCCTCGCGCTGCTGGTGCGGCGGAATGCAGGTTCCGGAGATGCGGCGGGCGGCGGGCCGGCGGTTGGCAGCACACAACACGTTCGCGCGCTCGTAAAACCATCGCCGTGCACGAAATAACCTCGGCAGTGCGCGCAACACGCGCGCATAAAGTTTATATTCAAGTTCTCTCTATTAGTTATACATGTTGCAGCGCTGCGCCGGCGGTACATATGTTGGCGGGCATCGAAAGTGGCTCGCCGGCGCCGCGGCGTTTAGCATAGCGCGGCGCTGAGCACCGAACTTACGGCAACGGCGCGCCGCGCCGGAAAGCGTTCGCATTTAGCGAGGCAACTACCACTAGCAGGATGCTCGTGCAGGAGGAGCACTCGCAATACGCGGCGCGCAACAAAGCGCAAAACTAATAACAACTGCTAAGAAAACACATCATATCTGCGAAAGTTGATTAGTCTTGCATGCTTTTTTGCTGCGCGAGGAAACTTTGCCGGCGAAAACGATCGGGCGCGCAAACAAAGGCGAGCGAAAACAACGAAACGCGGAAATGCAAAATATTCAACTGAACGCGCATAAAAATGCAATTTAATAAATGCTGTCCAATTCGCAAACCCTTCACTTAGCAAATTTTAAAATTTCAATAAATATAACAACATTAACAACGTTTAATAATAAATGAACACCCAGAAAGCATATGTTGATCCGTTGCCTGAATTACATGAAAACTATATTTTATCATACATTTATCGCTTTGAATTTTCAAAAAGAACTTTTAAATATTACCAAACAGACATTTTTGATGATCAATCGTTTTTTGAACCATTCTGTTCAGCCTGCCTCTACAGTATTTAATTAAATGTGTTTCTACTCTTAATTACATTGATAGTTACATGTGCGTAACTAATGCTGCGCCAAAAATGCCAATTTTGTTTTTAGCGAATATTTGTGTGGGAAGCATTGGTTACGCGCATCATTACGCTTTTGACGATTGAACATTGTGCGAAACAAGTTGTGTTCATTAGCATGCACAAACGAAAAATTGAATTTCATTCGACAACAATGATCAGTGCCTTTTGTTCCTTTTCGGGTTTTGTGCTCTTGCCGCCGAAAAATATTCGATTGTTCACCGGTCTGAGGAGAAAAAAAAGCGGCGGCGCATTTTTGCGGCGCAACATTTTTCGTATGATAATTGAACGCCGCGCGCGGTATTAATAAAACAAATTAAAGAGCGACAAAGCCTTTAGGCGCTCGCGGACCGCCTAGATCAAAATTTAATCAAATCGAATGCGTCACGCCGTGTTTCGCACTATTTTCGCCGCCGCTGCCGCGACACCAGAGGCCTTTTTTCGCATTCCATTTCGCTGCAATTTGCCCACCGCACCGGTTTTTCTACTCGGCTACACACACGCTCCCCCCCCGCCCAGCCGCGCACTACACTCCACCACCCGCCATCGCCACCACCCACGGCGCGCGCGTAATGAAATTGATAAAATCGAATCGGCATTATGGAAATATGCTTTTAATGAAATTATTTTCCCACATGGAGGTAGTTGCTTTATAATTTTCCCTATTTACAGCGATGCGCCGACCGCAAACGCCGCGCCGCCCCAGCGCCCCCGCCGCCGAGGATTCCCCTGCGTACGAGTGCGTGCAGCGTGCATTTGCGATCGGGCGGCGAATCAATTTGGATGATTGGATGAATGAAAAGGACGTATTAGCAGCGCCGTCCACTCTCGCTTTCAACTTGGCGTCTTTTCGCCAGCGCCCCCAAAAAAAAACCGCATCGCAAATCACATCAGCCGAAAGTGCGCCTTCTTCTTCCTTAATTAGGCGACATTAATATCGTCTCTCTCTGCGCGCCGCGCCGCTGTATTGATATATTGGCGGCCGATAAAAGCCGGCGCGCAATCGAATTGAAGAATGAAAACGCGGAGGCGCTCCGAAAACCGGCGGCGGCGAAAAACGAAAAAGTCGACGACGTAAAGTAAAATGAAGAGCTTATTAAAGTAGGGAAAGATTAATAAGCAAAAACCGAAGCGGGGCGGGCGGTGCGGCAATTTCGAAGCGCGAACAAAAACGAAATGATTTCAATTAAAGTTGGAGAAAGCAATTATTCATTCGCGCGATGAAATAACGCGCCGACGAAACGCGGCGCGCGCCCCGACACATCGTGCGCCCCCCGCCCCCACCCCCCCTTCGAACGCTAAGCGTCACGAGCTTAAATTACTTCTTGTCATTTTTCTCTATCTAAATTCGCGCTCTCCGCGCGTCGGAGGCGCTCGCGCTCTATTTTCCTTTGCGCCTCGCACTCCTTCATTGTCTCGGCCACCTTTCCCCATTTCCCTAACAAACGCCAACTCGCCGTCAGCGCGCCAGTGCGCTTTTCCCAGCCCCCCCTCCTACCGCGCACGAGTTTTCGTTAGTTTTTCCACTTCGCACTTTAATGTTGAAGTAGTTTTTCCTTATTTTCGAGTGTATTTAATCAGAATTTGCATGGCGAGATGGTAAACTTCGTTTCGAACTTTTGCACGCGCGGTTCTTAAAAGAGTGTCGAAATAATGAGGACGGCGCAACATTTAATCGCCGCCGCCGCCGAACGCGCTGAAATTTACATCTTAATGCGGCGCACGTATCTTTTGATGTGGATGCGAATGTGTGCGCGCGTGCATAATTTGCAACGTGATATCGGGCGGCATTTTTGCGCCGGCGGGCGGCATCTTCGCTGAAACGTGCCGCGGCGCGCTTGCGGGTGTGTGCGCCGCCTCTCTTCCCTGTTTTTTTTTTCTTGCGGGCGCGCCCGCGCTTGCGGTATGAAATTTCAAACGCGCTGCACTTAATTGCACCGAAAACATCGGCGGCAACGCGATGCGACACCTGAGCGAAATTTAATTGCTACATGATACTCTTGACTGGCGCGCGCTGCTCCTGCGCCCTCCTCCCCCCCTCCTCCGCCGCCGCCGCGCGGTAAACGCTGCGTCGAATTATCGTGCCGGTCGGAAACTTCGCCCGCCGATATTTCCCATCATTCCCGCGCGCTTGCCAGTTATCCGAGCTTTTTCCGCTCCCCCGCCGAACCTGAATGCGTGGGTGTGCTGTTTGCCCAAGTTGCGCCATCTCGCCGGCTGCGTAGCTAAACGTTCTAATTGAGTTCATTATGATCGTGATTGTGATACGTGCGCTGCGAGGCCTCCGCACATTTTGCGCTAGCGCGCCTGCGCGGATGATGCGCCAGCCGGAAGTGTGCGGAATGGGAGCACGGCGTGGGGGTGGTCGGAGTAGATGCGCTGAGTTAATTCCGCGCCCTTTGACGCCGGCGCGCGTTGCATCCGGCTCAAACGAACGAACCAATCACACATGTAATGCGCGGTAATTATCTCCTTTTACGCGGCGCGTGCTACTTGTGACAATCCCTCCCGCATTCGCGTCGCAGCGGGCCGCATTCAATGTTTGCTCGAAATCCCCGCCGAAACGCCGAAAATACTCGCGTTTTGTTGCGCCGCTTCCGCGACCCTTCGCATCGCATGGGCATAATTCACTTCGCCGTGAAAAGCAACAACACACATTTCGTAAAATGTTTACTATTTTTATGTCGTGATAAAATAATGAACGCGCCCCCATTCCCAGCGCGCGCCCCCCTTAATAATAAATTACATCGCATCCAGAATTTAAATAAAACCCGCTGGCGCAACAATTACACCCGTTTCGTTATATGTGTTGTTCACCTGGGCGCTCGGCGCTCGCGGCCGCTGTTAGGGGGTAGATAATCAAGTTCGAAAGAATTTTAATAGTCCTTCGCTGGCGTTCCTTTTACAGCAGCATAAAATGCGCCCCGGCATCGGCGAAATGCTCGAAAGGGATGTAGATTTCATAACTATTACTTGATTAGTGGCTCATTAGCATGAAAATGGGTTGGTATAAACCCACAAAAAACACGAACTTGACTACATCGAATGTTGCATTAGGCGCTGCACCGTCATTTTTCACAATTTCATTTTAGTATATTTTATTTATTCATTTGCAACATTTTAGTGCATGACACACGCGTTGTGTTTTTGCCTCTCCTGTTGGTTGTAGCTGCATTTTTAAATTCCCGGTGGGCTTAACGAAAAATGACATTTTCCGTCCTTCGCCATTCGGCGCGTGGGAGGCGTGAGAAGCGCGTATTCATTTCACCATTTCGCAATTTCCGCGCATTGAAGTGTGTTTTTATTTGGCAGTTTGTCAGTTGGAAAGTTCGCAAAGTGCACGCAAGCAATGCGCAGTCGAAGTTACACAATTCAACAATTCAGTTGGATAAATATGCGCGCCGGCGAGTAAATTGCGCACGGTGCGCTTTATTTTCGCCGCGTTACTCGCCGCCCGCCACCTGCACGCCGCCGCCCGCGCGGCCGTGGCGCTGCGGGCTTAAGTAATTATTTATTGTAAATACAGATTATTTATATTTCTAAACGCTGCGCGCCGCCTGCGCGCTGCAGCGCTCATCTCTGAATCTAACAGGTGTATTTGTATTTCTCTCGGGGAATTGCTTTCCTGCAATTTAATCATGGCTGGCGCAGCGGAAATGTGTCAAAACTAATCCCCCCAGCGCGCACTTGGGTAGCAACTAGCAATTTTTGCAAGCAATTAACGCGCACTGCATCTTGTCTTGTCTTGATCGAATCGATGGGTGGAGCTGGCAAGTCGGCGCTTAAGTATCGGCGCGCCAGCCGGATGCTTTGTTTTCCTTCGGCGGCGGCGGCGGCGGCGGCGACGCGCTCGATTGCGCCCGTTTGTTTTGATTAGGTTTTTGATCCTTTCAGCGGGCGAGCCGATGTGACGTGATTTCGCATCGATCCCGCCGGAGCCGAGGGACTTGTTGCATCGTTATATCTGCGCGAAAGCCGTATTGACCAGCGCGTGGCGGCGGTGGCGGCGGTGGCGGCAGCGGCGGATTGATTTCGAGCGCCTGTTTATTTTCTTTGCCCGGCGCAGTAATGCATACGGCATACAACGGTTAATACCTTTGTGGTTTATGCTGCGGTCGGCAGCCGGTTCTTTTGTAAACAAGATGAAATGTGCCCCCCGCCCCCGCCCCCAGGAGGGCGCAGTCAAAGTGGGTGTATTTTTGATCAAAATGTAGAAACGCCGTGTGATGTGGTCGCTATCTGACGTGCGATCGTAACATTGCATATTATATGCTCGCGCGGTATTGGCGGCGGGCATCGGGCGGGAAATCGACGGCGGCGGCGAGCCGCGATAATTTACACGCGCGCGCTGTGTTATTCCGATAGCGGCGGCACAATAGCCGCCGCCACCGCGCGCGCGCGCAAATAGGAATTTATTGCGCGCGGCAACTTTGATGCTGGCGACCGGAAAATCGTTCAACGTCGAAATGCTAATCGGTTTGACATTTAATTAGCGTCGCAATTAGCGCAACTAGGCCGCCGCCGATGCCGCGCCAGCGCACTTGCCTTTTCGCCGCGCGCGCGCTGGAAGTCGAAGGAAGTGTTGCGAAATTGCGGAAACCAGCCGTTGGAGACGTCGGCGCTCGCGCGCTAAACACCCACCCTCGCACGACGCGAACGCGAATTACGAAATTGCGAAACGATCGGACGTAAAAGTGGCGGGCGCGCACGCGCGCGCTTCCTTATTTATTAGTGCCTGGCATCGAATTGCACTAAGTGCAAACACAAGTTGCGCGCTTCCGCGCAGCCGGCGGCGGCCGCAACATCGCAAAAATTGATTTCGCTAAATGACGACCGCGTACGAATCAGGCATATTCAATTACGGCGCGCGCCCGCTTTTCCGAAATGTTGCACATGCACTCGTTCGCGCTCGCCGCCAACTCTAACTTGCGGCCGGAAGCGCATTTCGCCTGCCCCCCGAAAGTTTTACTTTTCATCGCGCGGCATGCCACTCACCGCCGCACACTGCCGCCGCTGCTGCGGGGCAATTTATCAAAATGTATTGCGATATATCGCTGTCGTAAAATGTACAAAATGAAAACGATTTTATCGTTGTATCCATTAGCGATATTCAAGACGACACGCCGCCATCCGCTAAGGATTATATTATCAGTCGTACATTAGGGGAGCGTAGAATAGGTTATGCTATTAGAACGGTGCCTGGATCAGATCTCCATTGTTCATTCCAGACTATCAATAAGAAATCAGTTATGTAAATTAGGCATTCAAATGAGATTTCTTTTTAAATGAAAATGTTGCATATTTTCCAAACGCGTTGTCCTTTTTTAAGTTTCTTGCCAGATTCTGTTAGCTAGAAAGATACTCTTTAAGGCAAAGCATGGTATAACCCATTTGGAGAGGGGGAAAACCTGAAAATCCACCGAATGTACACTCATACCTCGATATAGGGGACTAATTGGGGCGGACTCTTGTCCACTAAATCATTATGTGACCTACATAACCTTCAAAAACATATGACTTGAGAATTGTTCGAATTTCGAAATCAAAATGAAAACAGAAGTTTAATGAAACAATACTGTACATACATAAATATAGTAGAAATTAAAATATAAAGGAAACGAAAACTTAATTCTTAAAATAATCATCGATTTTAGTTTGTAGCGAATTGGCCTTGGATTCGGACATCCCCTATATCGAGGCATGAGTGTATAATGTGTATTATAATGTTGACTATTTTTTTGATATTTTGGAAACAAACGATAGAAACTGCTCAATATTTTTCGAACCCGCCGTCGCTTTTTAACTTACTTAGCACTGTAAAACTTACCAAAGGAAGGCAAATCGCTAAACTTTGGCAAATATTTAGAAAGCATTTTTGTTGGTTGTAATTATGGAAAAATAGTTGTGCGCATCGGAAATCTTCTTGCTGAAAAGGTTGCCCATCCGCAATCTATTTGCTGCGCACTGCGTGCGGCAAAAGTTAGAGCGATTTATTTTTGCGAAATTTAAAATTAAATTGCAATTAGCGATGCGGTGAGTTTTGACCGAAGTTGGGCGCAAACTTTCCCCTCCACGTTTGCGCCGGGGCAAATTATGAGACGGTGGAGAAAATTCGAAATTGCGCAAACTAACTGGACCGATATCAAATAAGCGGCGCGGCGCCCGGCATGAATTGGGCGACCGCCGGCATGCATATTTGTTATCGAACTTCGCTCGGCGCGCATGCAACAGAAGTAAAACAAAATGGAGCCGTTAGCACGTTAAACGATCGGATAATATCCAGCCGTCCGTGTATTGTAATTGACTCGGAGCGGATTGTCTGGCATCGAGGGTTGATTCAGCGCGCGGCTGCTGTGGTGGCGCACGGAGGCGGCGGCGGTGGCGGCGGGCCTTTGAGTTCATTCGATACCAATTTAACTTGCATTCCGCATGCAGCATCCGCACTCGTGAGCGCCAGCGGATCCGGACGCGCATAATAGCCACTCCGCGACGCCCGCCACCCCCGCGGCCCGCCGCGTCCATAAAGCGCACGCCGACCGCCCCTCCGCACGTCACCGGGCGTGTGGCGCGGCGCGTACGAGTAGTAGCTGCACTGCATGGATTTAATTAAAAATTTAATAAATAGTTAAACAGTTAGTATCAAAGCTCGGGCTGCACGCTCCCACGTTAGCTGCCTGGCTGCGGAGGGGGGTGGGCCGGCGGGCAGGCGGGTGGCGGCGGCGGCGGCGCAGATGTTGGCGACGACGCCGCCCGATATAAAACATTCGCGCGAGTTTGAGACACTCGACGAACAACTAAGTGCTGATAGGGACTAATTAATTTAAACACGGTCGGCCGCGCCGTATTTTCAACTGTCGCGGCGCGTAGTTTCTTCAGCGGCGGCGGCGGCGGCGGCGGTGAAGTTACAGCCGCTCGTAAAACGCGGCGCGCGCGCGCGCAAGGAAAAACTTCGAAAAGCAAATTCGAAAAAAATGGTTATTTACGAGCTCGTCCGCCATGCATGTGCATTAACATGCCCGCGCGCACTTTGCCCTCGAGTGCGACTGCCATATTTAAACAACTTAATTAATTAACAACGCTCGTAAAGTCGCCAACTGTGCGCCGCGCGGAAAGCGCGCCAGCGGCGTCGCGACGCAAAGTTATAGTGATGACAAATAAGTTTGTTTGATTGTGCCGGACGCATTCGGCGCAATCTTCGAGGCCGAGGCGCTCCGTGCGCGCCGCTCGTTAATTCCATTCTTTTCGCGTTCGTTTCCAGTTGTTGTTGTGGTTTTTTTTTTCAGCTGCTATGTTTGCAAGCATAATTAAAACTCGATGAATAAATGCTCAATCGCATGCCGACGGGTCACAACCGCGCAGCCGTGTTTACGGCTTCATTGCGCAGACTGGGGAGGGCAAAAAAGCCAACCAAGCCGGCCGAGGAGGGCAAGGGGTAAACGGCGCACGGGAAGGCGGCGGCGAAAAAAATGTCCTCGTTAACCGATGGGCCAGCGCCGGCGGCCGGCGGTCGCGTTAAGCGCTCCGCGTCTAGTTAGCGAATTCGTAGCATGCCGATATGGCATTACCGATGGCGTCGAACCCAAATGGAGGACTTCGTGCACGACGTAAAAGAGGTTAAAAAAAATGCAGCGGTTAAGTGGCGCGCCGGAGGGCGCCACCGCCGATAAGAGGCGTTCATTTGCGCGGCCGAGATTGCCGAATAAACATGACTTTTAATAAGACACCGCGCCAACTATCCGAACATGGACGACGTTAAGGCGGGCTGCTTGTGATAAGGGATAAACAATTAAATGCGCGGTCGTGTTCTCATAAAGCAACATTAAGAATTCAAACGCATTTAACCAAATTTATTTAACGGCTTCAACATCATTATACAAGCAAATAATTTCGGGGCCGGCCGGGCGCGCAAAAACAGTGCGTACGAATATAGCCGGCAGTTAGTCTCCAGCCCCCGAACGCCGGGAATACCTTCGCACACAGCGGGCGGGCGGCGGCGGCGCGCTCGTTGATTACTTGGATTACTTGGCCCCGCAGTTAAATAATATATTTGCTCGTTTGCGCAAAGCCTCGGCCGGGCGCGCCGCTGTAGAAAAACATAAATAATCAAGCCTTGTAGCCGTGATAGAAATTTATATGCGTATTACGGATCGCAGATACGATGCGTGATTATGATTATCTCGCCGTGCGGAGAGTTTGCCGGCTCCGGTTTCCCGGCTTTGGGTTCCAGCGTTCGAATTCGATATTCAGTGCGTTGGCTGGACAAGCAGCCGATGCCTAGGTAATAGTAAGAAATGAGCTTTATGGCTATTAATTCCGGCCTCGCGAAATATAATATGTCGTGAGGCGGGACTGCGAGGGGGGGCTGAAATCGACAAGGCTGCTAACGGCCCGAAATCACTCAACGCATGCGATCATGCGCTGAAATGCTGAATTATTATCATCAATGCAAACGAGGCACGATTCGCAGGCAGGCAGGCGACCGGTATTTTAATTTTCATATTTTCCCATTTTCGGCGGGGCGCCCCCAAGCATGGGGCTGCGTTTTTCGGGCGATCGTTTAGGCCGGCAAATCGCGGCGCGCAAGAAAGCCGCCCGTTTAGATATGCGCCGATTGATAATTACAATGTAAGTGAAATAAATCAAGCGGCGCATTTTCGCGTTGTCGCCGGCCACGCCGCCGCCGCCGCCGCCCACATGCGAGCCGCGCACCGCACACAAGCGCGGACGCAGCGCCACCCACGAGCGCACAAACACAAAAAGAAAAGCGCGCGCCGCCGCCGAAGAGAACAGCCCCGACCCTGCCGAACCGAAAGCGCTCGACGACACGAGCTTTCCACGACACGATGGCGTTTAATCATCGAATGTCGCGTGCGTCGCGTATATTTCTCCTTAAACATACACTTTTTACCTCGCCGCCGCCTCCGCGCCCCCCCCTGGCGCTCAATGCATTCGCGGGGGCAGGCAAGAAGAAGAAGAAAAAAAAAACAGGGCCAAAAGAAATATGTGTTAAACATCAACACAGCATTTATCGTTCCCCTCGTTATTTTTCCTTTCAGCCGGCGACATTCTTTCAGGCTTGCCACTCTCCGCAGTCCAACCTAATATCAGCGGCGGCTTATAACCGCATAACCCACCCACGCATCCCCACACTGCTATACACATCGGGCACCTTTCACCTCAAGCTCAGAGAGCGCGCGGCGCGCTTCTTATTTTTTTTAATCGAGTCCGATGATTGTCGCGTTGTGACTGAGTGTCGGCGCGGCTGAAAGGCGGCCATTGAAAGCGGCGGAGTGCTCCGGGCCGGCCGGCGGTTTTTCATCGGCGCGCCCACCCCCTCCCACCCTCCGCTCGCCCGCGCCCTGCCGTGCGGCGAGCGAAAAAATGGGTCTTACGTGCGCTGCCTTCGGCCGCGTCGCCGCCGTTTTCGTGTTGGTACACAATGTGTATGTTTGCAGTGCGCCCCCTTGCATGACTCGGTGGCATGTTCGGGGCCGGCGCGGTTGTCGATTGGGCCCTCGCCGCCGCCGCGGCTTTCCGCGCTCGGAAAACTTCGAGATTCGAATGTATCGATAGCGAGCCCGGCTCATATTTATTCAAATTAATATTTATTCACGAAACGCAACGCGAAGCCAAAACGCCCTTGCCGCGCGCACGACTGTCGGGGTGAGGGGCGTGTGTTTGTTTAAGAACTTCATTTATTATTAATCTAAACAATTAGCCATCGAATCGAAATCGCGCGCGAGCGAACGCATATGCCGACTATGCCATAGGTAAATTGCGCGCGCTCAAGTTGTGTTTGCAAATCAAACTGGGAAATTGAAATGTGTATCCGACAGGTAGACACAATGTTATTGCAAATACATGCTTCATGCATGAAGGATTAAAAACCGGCGCCGGAGAGTTGTTACTCCAAGGAAATTGAGTCTTGCGCATTTCAGGCTTCGAAAAGTTTGCGCTATTCTTGGATTAATCCGACGCGCAAAACGTTAATATCGCATATGTCCCGACGGATGCTCAAATTGAATTCAGCAAAAAATAACTCAGGCGCATGCAACTTTAATTCGCCGCCAACAAATTCAACGCTGACGAACCGCGCCAGCTTCATTATTAATTCGTTTTAATATCCTTGGTGAAAAACATTGATACCTGTTGGCGCTAAACTGTAGCGATGAATAGTGGCTCTAGCGTGGTGATTAATCGCCGCTGAAAATGCGTATACAATTTGCCATCGACAATATTTCACGTTTGACTGGCGCCTGGCGGCATTTTCAAAACTTTCGTCGCGCTACAAAGCGCATTTCTCAGTGCGCTGCCGGACGCAAAAAAGGGGACTGTTTGTCGAAGTGCACGCATTTGCGACTGTATTTATATTCGTATTTATTGCGCTGCATATTCCTTCATTAATTTCATATCGTGTGTTCAGCTGTCACGCCCCGCGGCTCCGAACGCGTCGCGCAGCGGAAGCGCAAAAAATAAACACATACGCACGCGCGCGCGCCCCGAAAATGTAAACAGTCGCGTGTGTTTATTACACGTTTCGACGCCCACGGAAAACGTCCGGCGGGCGCACCGGCCGCGACACATCCGAAAAAAGCGCGGCCGGGGCGACGCGATAGCTCAATATTATTCGGTTATGCGAGTTGACAAAAGCTTGCGCGCGCTCGCACGCGAAAGCGTTGCATGCCGGCCGCCCGCCGCCCGCCGCCCGCCGCTGGCCCACTCGGCGCGGCGCGCTCGGCCGCTCGCAGGTGAATAGGTTGCGACCTGCGACACCCCCTTGCGTATATCAGGCCAGCAGCAGCGGCAAAAAATAAAAACGCGCCCGGAACGCGAAGCAAAATATAGAAATAATATTATATATAGAAATAATATGATATATAATATATATAATATATATATATATATATATATATATATAACGCGCTCTTTCGAATAAAACGCATTATGCCCATTAAACCAACACACTATCGGATGTGTGCGAACGTGAGCTGAAATTCTATACCAGCTATAAATATGATTGATCGTCTCAGACAAGTCGCGCGGATTTTTTTCGTTTCCGTGCGTATTTTCATATTTTCAGGGCGCCGGCGACTTTATTTTATTTTGCAGCGCCGCATCGCCACTGGCCGCCGCAATGTCGCACAATGCCGCGTGCGTTTTGCAACATTTCAATTATTATTCAAATGTACGTATAAATATATCATGGAGTGAGGTTTTTTTGCGTGCTTCTTGGGCGCATTGCGACACAGCGCACAATGACAATGCGCGCGGACATAATTCTAGCCCGGTCCGCACAAAGACCGCCGCCGCCGCCAGCGCGCCCGCAGTTGGAGAATCGGCGAATTGAAGCGCGCGCGGGGGAGGAGGGGGAGTGGGACGAGTGGGCGAGCGCGCGCGACCTTATTAATATAGATAACGACGGCGCGGCGCGCTTCTTTGTCGCGGTGCGCCGAGTGATTTTATTGACATTGGCCCGAACACATGTCGGGCGCGGGAGGGGGCAGTAAAAACCAATTTGGCCCCATTACTCATGGGCGGCGGCACTCATACGCGGCGCGATTCGTTTATTCGCGTGCACATCGTTTAAATGTTGATTTAAGAGTCCGTTTTATAGGTCGACCATTAAGTTTTATGCACTTGTTGGACACAAATTTTATTCGACGCATTAAATTAAACGCGTAATTACCGAATTTTATCGTCCGGAGTTAACGTTTACGTCGATTTAATTGTCGAACGCGTTCGGGGCATTGTTATTAAATATAACTGACTCCTGACACCGACGCGCGACGTCGCGACGTCGCGAAGGCCCAGGAGCGCGCGTTTCTTCGGCGGACGCCGCATTTCAGATTAAAATACAACGCGTGAGTGCGCACTGATTGAAATCCAAAGCGTTTATTGAGAAATTAAGTGAGGAACTTTCGGCGCCGCGCCGCCGCATGCGTGCATGTGTGTGTGTGCGTGGGTGAGCGCGACTACTATTCAATTAAGTTTTCATGATGCTATTGAATTTCGTTTGAAACGATTACACGACTGAATTATTACATTCAGACGCTGCTCGCGGCGCGGCAATAAAACTTAACCGCAGGAAGTCGACGAGAGTAACGTAATTAAATTTGTTTCGAGTCCCTAAGTTCGGGAAAGGAAAATTTTCCCTAGTCAAGCATGAAATCGGCGCTCGCGTGTCGCGGGCGGGAAGCCCCGCTGCTGGCGTCGGCGGCGGCGGCGGCGGCGGCTTCTTGTGCGAATCGAAGACGCGCAACCCCCCCGCCCGCCGCGTGGCTGAGGGTTTCGGCGCAGGGCGCCTAACTCGACCGCTGGTAACTTTGGCTTTTTCAAAGCGCGACCGCAGGAGGCGCAGCGCGTGAGCGAAGCGCCGAATTTATAATGCACACATCACGCGCGCGCAGAAACGCGCAGCCACCGCCGCCGCCGCCGGGACTTCCGCGTGCGGCCTGCCGCGGCCCAGACAGGTGAACTTGCCGAAAACTTCGCGTTGCATGTTCGGATGATGATGGTGGATGGCGGTTTTTATTGACTGAAAAGTTACGTTTCGTGCGCGGCGGCCACGGCGGCGGCGGTGGCGGCGGGGGCCCCCGAAGTGCGCCAAGAAGAAAGTTGCGGTCGAGCATGCGGTCGGCCGTCGCGTGGGCCACCGGCGGGCCGGGCCGGCGTGATGCTTAACGCAACAGCGTCGCGGCGGCGTCGGTAAGGTATAAAGTTTATGGCGCGGCGGGGGGCGCGGGGCCGGCGGGGCGCGAGGGGCCGCTGGAGGTGGAGGCGCGGGGGGGGCTTAACTTCGGTGGGAAAATCACGGTTGTTTGTAGTTCTTGTAGTTACGCTACAAACGGCACAAACGGGACGTACCGCACACACGCTACCGTCGCGCAGAAATCTGCAGATAGTGGCGAAGTAGTTCGGAAAGGAAATTGCAAGTTAGGGCGAAGTTAAGTCTTTCATCTTGTTGCGCCCCCCGGAACGACTGCCAGCATAGGGCACGCGGCATTTTAAATGGAAATATTTAAATAGATTCGACTGGTTTCGGAGGACATTACCTACGCGCGAGGACATTCTGTCCCGAATTATTCTTTCCAAACGCGGAAAATATGCCATTTCCTCTTCGCTCCGCTCCCATTCGATCGTCTCGACCGTAAATTTAATTCTGCATTGGAATTGAATATTCAAAACTTAGCTGGCAAAATCCCATAGTAATGCAAAACATAATTTGTATCAAGATCACAGGAGATGCAAACCGGCGAACTTTACAGATTCTATTTCAATTGAGCTGAAACCTTCTGCGAACTATATGCGAAGTTCATTTCGCGTTGGAATTTAATATTTTCGAGAAGTACCTTCTCTCGTCAGTCGCTGTTCCGGCAATATGTTATTTTCATTTTGATGTAGGAAACGGAACAATATGATTGACAACCGTTTGAAATGCGTATTTCAAAGATTGAAATGGAAATAGTAAAAAATGCAATATGGAAATTGAACCCGACAGTCTTCAAAGTTGATTACAATTTTTCCAGCGAAGCTATAATGAAGCCAGAACGAAGCCACAAACGAAGCTGACTTGGAGCGAAATCTGGCAGAGAACAATAGAATGAGATTTGTTAATTTGTAAGCAGAACGTTAACATTTTCATTTAATTGTGTACATATTTATGTAGGGATCATAAATAATTATTTCAAAAGTTCATTTGTATTCGTTCGAATCGAAATATGATAACATATCACGGCAAATGATCAATTTATCCAAATATACTCATACCTCGATATAGGATACCCCGGTATAGTGGATATCGGATATACTGGACAGATTCCCGAATCCAAGGTCAATTCGCCACAAACTAAAATCTAATTTAAAGAATTAAGTTTTTGTTTCACATTTATTTTAATTTTTACTATATTTATGTATGTACAGTCTTGTTTTATTAAACTTCTGTTTTCATTTTGAATTCAAAATTCTAACAATTCTCAAGTCATATGTTTTTGGGGTTATGTAGGTCACATTATTATGAAATAGTGGACAAGGGTCCGCCCCAATTGGTCCGCTATATCGAAGTCTGAGTGTACGAGAGAAATTTTACATTATTTCGGTACACCTCGCGACATCTAACATGTATTAGCTGTACTGCAGGTTTGAAGCAAGTAGCATCCTGCAAGTAGCAGCGTTCTGCATCCCTGCGTGTTGAGGCGTGTTGAGCCAGATTCAGCCAGCTGGAGCCACTTGATGAAATTAGTGA
>JAODGB020005031.1:0-21953 GCA_027574905.2 Earota dentata | reverse complement strand
TGCCAAACTTTGAGGTCCATTTTAGGGCACTTCTAGGCCCTTGAGCGGATTAAAATTGTCGTGAGAAGAAAGAGCAACTCTTTGGCTATCCGAATATGCAAGAAAACTTAAACAAGACCAAAGCGTTCGGGAAATATGAAGGATTTTCCAAGGCGTGTTTTAAGAAAACTCAAAAATTGCCAAACTTTGAGGTCCATTTTAGGGCACTTCCAGGTTCTTGAGCGGATAAAAATTGACGTAGGAATAAAGAGCAACTCTTTGGCTATCCGAATATGGAAGAAAACTTAAAAAAGGACTAACCGTACGGGAAATATGAAGGATTTACCATGATGTGTTTTGAAAAAAGTCGAAAATTGCCAAACTTTGAGGTCCAGCTTAGGGCACTTCCAGGCCCCTGAGGGGATTGAAATTGACGTAGGAATAAAGAGCAACACTTTGCCTAACCGAATATGCACAGGAACTTAAAATAGGACGAACCGTTCGGGAAATATGAAGGCTTTTCCATGACGTGTTTTGAAGAAAGTCGAAAATTGCCCAACCTTGAGGTCCATTTTAGGGCACTTCCAGGCTCTTGAGCGGATTAAAATTGACGTAGGAATAAAGAGGAACTCTTTGCCTATCCGAATAAGCAAGAAAACTTGAAAAAGAGCGAACCGTTGGGGAAATATGAAGGATTTTCCATGAAGTGTTTTGAAGAAAGCTGTAAATTGCCAAAATTTGAGGTCCATTTTTGGGTATTTACGGGCCAATAAACGGGTTAAAATTAGCAGCAAGTTAAAGAGCAACTCGTTGGCTATCCGAATATGCAAGAAAACATAAAACTGATCAAAGGGTTCCGGAAATATGTAGGATTTTCCCGGACGTGTTTTGAAGAAGTCGAAAATTCCAGGCCTTTGAGCGGGTAAAAATTAGCTGCACATGAAAGAGCAAGCAACTCTTTATCTATCCGATTATGCATAGAAACTTAAAAAAGAACGAAGCGTTCGGGAAATATGAAGGATTTCCCATGGCGAGCTTTTGAAAAAAGTCGAAAATTGCCAGACGTTGGTCCAGATTGGTTGCATTTGAAATTTTTTGCAATTTTTGCATCAAGTGTTGAATGTCTAAAAATCACAAATTTCCAAAGGGGCAACACTTGACACAAAATTTGTTTAAATTCAGAATTCTTCAATTATTGCACACAAAAATATTTCTAATAATGTTTCGACAACGCAAATTACATTTTAAATAAATTTATTATTTCATTCTACTGGATGATAAAATAACCTGAAGAGTTAAAAAATGAGCAAAATATCGATAATAAATATCAAAAAATAGCCAAACTTTGAAGTCCATTTTAGGGCACTTCCAGGCCGTTGCGTGGGTTAGAATCTGTAGCACATTAAAGAACAACTCTTAGGCTATCCGAATCTACAAGGAAACTTTAAGACCAGTACGCGTTCAGAAAATACAAAGGATTTAGCATGGCGTGTTTTAATAATATCGAAATTATCGAAAAATTGCCAACAACAACTTTGTTACATTTGTAAAACGGCGGGAGGGATTCATACAGTTATAACTTGATACCGTAGGCTGACGCTTTGTGATGGCTTGAGAAATCCCAACCTTGGTGACAAGGCTTGGTGGTTGTGAAAACCGGGAAGCGGGCTCTGTTTATCCTCGGTGTCGTATATATCCATCACGGTCCTTTATTTTGACTCTTTGAGAAAAATTAGACGTGAGCATACGGGGCGTGCGCAAACGAGGCCGCGAATCATAAACATGCACATGTTTAATAAACGCAATGATTATTATGTCATATTATGCTGCATGTGAAATGTGATGCATCTGCAAGAATGCATCAACATTTCGAAATATAACTGAACTATTGCTTGGACTTTGCAGATCATGTAACACCAATGTAATAAACAAATACCTACAACAAGGACTCCGCACAGCGACACGGATCAACATTGCAAAACATAAATGCTTATTTAAGCAAAAGACCGAATAGTATCCCCTCACTGTGACCACTGTGACCCACTGCGAAATACAATAACACCAAGTCAGCACTTAGACGCCCGGTAAGAAGTGCATTTGGAGTTCAGATATAAAAAGCGGTACTTCTCCCAAGGACTTCACTGGTTTTAATACCTCTACTAGCCCAAGTGCCACCCACACCCGAAGCAACGATGAGTCTACGAGAAAAGTTTATCGTCGAGAGAGCAGCCGCCTTGCCGAAGTACATCGCACCTCCCCAATTCGCCCCAGCCACAACTGACGCCATCCAGTTCATAAAAAAATACGAGAGAATGGCAAACCAAAACAGTTGGAACGACGACTACAAGGTATATCAGCTCGGATACAACCTTTCAGACTTCGCAACCACGTGGTATGACAATTACGTCGATGACCCCCCAAACATCGCGAAATCCTGGGAGGAAGTCAAAGACGACTTCTTAGAAAGATTTGCAGGGGACAACACATGTCGCAAGAAGATTATCGAACTGACGCAGAGGAAACAAGGAGACGATGAATCAACAATGTCGTACTACACCGCCATCGCTGCCATATGCGACGATCTGGATCCCAAAATGGGCATCTCCTCACTTAAGGAATGTATCGAAGCAGGCCTGAACCATAAGTTTACTGACAAGTTCGCAATTTACGCAGGCCCAGCTAAAAACCGCGAGCACCTGGAACAAGGTATCCGGAAAATCGACATGCTGGGATTAGGCAAGCTACCAAGGGAGATCGCTCATCTGATAAATACTATCAGCCAGTTTCTCGTGAACGAACAGCCGCCTACAACAAGGACACCAGAAGCAAGAGTGACATGCTTAAATTGCAAGAGGAGCGACCATCACGCGGCCACTTGCAGACAACCATTGCCGATTGACGAGGAGCGCCATCAGCAGCAGCAGCAACCCAGTCGAAGATACCACATACAACACCGCGAACCATCCGAGGGAGACCGCAACAATTCTCGTCGCACGTTCTCCAAATGCGACAACAACCGCACCCCCTACTGCAACAGCCGTCTGCTACGCCGAAGCTACACCAGCAGAAGACGGCCGAATTTTGAAGACGGCAAAAGGCTACCGAACTTGGAAAACGACAGAAGACGGTCGAACTACGATGACAACAGAAGACGGCGGAACTACGAAGAGAACAAGAGATGGCCGAACTTCGAAGACGACACAAGACGGCCGAACTACGAAGACAATAGAAGACGGCCGAAGTTCGAAGACGACAGAAGCCGATCCAACTTCGAAGACGACAGAAGACGGCCAAACTCCAGAGACAACAGAAGACGCGCCCCGGCCGACTACCCAATCGGCCAAAGCCGACTATACTAATGACATGCACAGACATCGCCCCCCGTCCCCCTCTCACTCGTCTGGAGTAAGTACGCAAACAAGCCTAGGATGGCCTCATCGGTACGGGAAGCACCAATAATATCAGGGACAGTTGGAAACCATTGCTCACATCAATGATTTTTCATATTCAGTTCCAGCACAACCTGTCGCGGTGAAGCATAACGCATGTAGTTGCCCACCAGAGACGTCTACCACAACGGCAGAAAGTGTCATAGTACGGGCATGTTGACGCTATGTTGTGGCGAGATGTAATAATTCATATATAATTCATAACCACTAAATTAAAACTAAGGACTTGATATAATAATTAACTACATTCTGCTCAATAAACTTGTTAAATCTGACTACCTTGTGTAGCGACTCAGTGACCTGAACCCGACTGAACTTTATTTTCTTGACCATCAATCGAACGACAAAGTTTGCACATGCGTGTAGTTGCTAAAAGTAACTGTTTTCAACAACAACAATTCTTTAAGAATTACTCAAATTTATTCATCTCAAACAAGAAAAAATGACCATTATCTTAAGTAACAGCACTTTTAAATTCGTTATCTCAAATAGACTGGTCGTTACATCCGATTCGTCGACGGAACCCTCGTCAAATAGGCATGTGACGCACTAGAATCCTATGAACGTAGTCGATGAGGCTGTGAGCGATGTTCTGGTCCTTACATCCGAAGACGACGCCACATGCGTCGTAGGTACCGGCGTTGATCACGCACGAAAATTATGGAAATCTCACGAACGTAATTGATCAAACTCTGTTCGACGGACATCGGATGCTCCGTGTAAAGTCTATCCAAATCCTCAAGCGTACGCTCCATGTCGTTCAGGAGTATCTCTATCTCGTTCAATACTGCAGGAAAGGACTAGGTACATTTACAACAAAGACATTAAATGTTATGTTTACTTCTAATTTGTCCCCTGCGATCCATTTGCGATCCTGATTGCTGTTGGGGGGTGAGTATAATTGTGTTATTTGATTGATAATTTTATTCAAATTAACTCACCAACCCCTGATCACTACAAACACTACACACACGCGTTGGAAGATTGCGAATGTCACTAACGTTGTTGACACTTTCAAAGCTATTTTGATTTTTACGCCATTGACAAATATGCTGCATTGCAGAATTTCATACATACTAACTTCATTTAACCAAAACACGATTAACCCATAATATAAAACGTGCTAAGGCATATGCGTTTATTGACCATATTCGAATGCGATACAAATAGAACCAACAACTCTCGCTTCGGCATCTGATTTACATTCAGCGCACTTTGTCGCTGAAGCCACCGAATCTACGGCGCAAGAGTATCCCACGAACGAAGTGGATCTGATCCACGTACTGCTTCATCGGCGATGGAAGCGTTAACATAACTTCAATCTTATTTAGTAAATAATTTCCTAATTTCATTGCAAGAATACACTGTTCTGCTTACTAATATCGCCCACAATGTTGATTATCCTGCTTTGGGCGTTTTCTCTTATCAAATGTTGACGCAAATGAGATCACAATATTCTGCTAGGTGCAAAGCCTTTTTTGATTATATTCTTTCAACCTTATATCCTTCTGAGCTTTTGCGTGTGACTTCTAAAGCCACCCCGCTTTTCTTGAATATATCTAGTGATGGGCGAATTTGTTACTACTCGGTACTAATTCTAATATCCGTGGTACACATTTTTTAAATATTCGTCACTTCTGTGCATTTCTGCTAGTGTCTGCTAGATCGATGTGATCCGTTGTTTTGGCATTCACTGCATACAGTGGTGAGTCAGTGAATTCAAATCCTATGTGAAAATTCAATATTTTCGGAGCAGTAACACAAAATGTGTCGTTCGTGTTGTAGTTGTAGTTGATCAGCGAGCGTGCAAAGTGTTGCCACATTTTGCACCAGCTGCCTCCCGTGCAAGGCAAGGTGGGTGCGGGAGTAAGGGACGGAATCGAACAAGCGCAACAAGCGGCAGGTTCGTTCGTCACTATTTTTTGCGTCGAGGTTTTAGAGCCGGTGAGTTGCGTTTGGATGTTTTGAAACTAGCAGAAAGGAGACAGCCTAAAATGGGGACGCAATATGTCCCTATATTTTTTAGTTAAACGAAATGTGAATATGTCGCGCTAAATAAGCACAAGAATGTAAAGAATTGCGAATATCATTATTTAAGTTAATTTTTCGAAAAATATAATAAGAAATAGTTTTAACACTGACGGACAGAAGGGACAAATGGAAGGCAAATCAGTTGCTCCTGCAGGCGAAATCGGTAGGGGGTAGTTTAGCCCCGGTCCTCTGATCTGCTTGGGCGACTTCAATCCTCAGCAAAACGTTGAACGAATGCTGCCAACCCTCCGGGAACGAGAGAACGCCTATCAATAAATACAGAAACAGTGAAAGAATAGAATTTAAGAAATCAATAATTCAATACTTTGCACAGATAACACGACATGGTATGTGCTTGTATTTATCATGCGATCCATCTTGATTATGCAACTTGTTGCTATGGGGTTAGCTGTAGAGGTGCAACTTGATTCAGGAGACTTTGATAGTTGCAAAAGCATTGCAAGGAAATCTTTTGTTTAGTCTCTTTAACATTCGCAAACGAGGCGGCGGTGACTTCCAAAGCCACTTCGATTTCACGACCAATAAACAAGCAATTGTTCAATAAACGTAATGTTTATTCAGTCAGATCATATAACAAGCTATAACATGAACTCGGCGTGGACATTTTAGATGTGTTTTTTCAGCCAGGCTCGAATGAGAAATATGCCGCCCTCTACGTCGGACATCAGCTGCTTGAATTGCTTTAAGTTCTCGAAGACGATCTCCGGTTTTGTGTTGAGCAGCACATCCAACTCGTCGGTCATTAGTTTGAACTCGTCGAGATACACCATGAGTCTGATAAATTCTGCAAAATAATCAGTAATTACTAGAATTCGGGTCTTGACGACTCCTCTAATAATCCTTACTATTAAAATCGTCCTGGCACATCTCCATTCTGCTGCAGTTCGGTGCTGAGTGTTGAATGCTTGTGAACACACTCGTAAGTTCGTGCGATGCGCTTTGCAGTTGTCAAGAGTTTGAGAAATGCAACTTTTGTCATGTTTTGAATTTCAGAGCCGCGTAGTGGCGGATATTCACACCACCTTCGGCAGCAGTCGGATATTTGAACACCGGTTGCATTCGGCTCACTTCGGCTGTTACGATTCTGGCGTGCGCCTGCGCAATTGCCAACATAACCTCGTACGTCAGTAACTTCCCAAACCTCCTTCTAGTTAAAACCATGGCGGTGAGTGCTACGTTTTCTCGCGGTTATCCAAAAAAATCTGGATCATCCCGCTATCTAATCGCGCAAAAGCGGAGAAAAACAACGCGAAGAATTACGGTTTCACACTTGCGCGAAGAATTTTACGTGTTCGGCGATTTTCCGCTGTGAAAATCTTGGAAAATTGCTTCATGCACGCAGCCAGGTTAGGACTGGTTCATGTTTGTTTCGTTTCGCGTTGTTGATGCCGCACGTGCTGACTCGCTGGGCTTCCGAGAGCTTTGCGCCGGGATGAACCAGACGTTTTCGGATATGTTTGCTTCGGGAAAGCACGCTTATAGAATAAGTGAGTGATAATACTGTCATTTTGCAGCAAGTCTCGCAGAAACCCGCCGCCAAAACGGCCCCCGATGGCAAGAAGAATGTTAAATCCAAAAACATCATGAAGGATCTGCACATCCGCAAGCTGTGCCTGAACATTTGTGTGGGTGAATCTGGTGACAAGCTTACCCGTGCCGCCAAGGTAAATTTATTTCTAAATATGTATGAATTGATATGCACATTGACTCTTTGATTAGTTCATTTCCATGACTTATTGAAGCAGCTCGATATGTGCAAGATTAAACTGCTTCTATTTGCAACCCATGCCTACTTGTTTTTACTAGGTGTGTTACTCAATGAAGCAAACATGTTGCCTTCCACGACTTGTGTTTTTTTTAAATTAATCTTATTCATTTCTTCAAAAAGGTGTTGGAACAGTTGACCGGCCAACAGCCCGTGTTCTCCAAGGCGCGTTACACCGTGCGCTCGTTCGGCATTCGTCGTAACGAAAAGATTGCAGTGCACTGCACCGTTCGCGGCGCCAAGGCTGAGGAGATTCTGGAGCGCGGCCTGAAGGTGCGCGAATACGAATTGCGCCGTGATAACTTCTCTGGTAAGCACTGTGTTACTTGATTATCTCGCAAATCTTTTACTCATTTTGTATTTCTTGCAGCAAGCGGTAACTTCGGTTTCGGCATCCAGGAACATATCGACTTGGGCATCAAGTACGACCCGTCTATCGGTATCTATGGCCTGGACTTCTACGTCGTGCTTGGCCGCCCTGGCTTCAACGTGGCGCACCGCCGCAGGAAGCAAGGAAAGGTCGGTTTCGCGCATCGGCTGACGAAGGAGGACGCCATGAAGTGGTTCCAGCAGAAATACGACGGCATCATCCTCTCCAGCAAGAAGTGATGCGCTGTTTAACTTTACGTGCACTAAAGTTATCATAATTATTAATAAATTTAATACGAAAACCGAGCCCTAACCAAATCAATTATAACACGGCGTTATTTTCTATGATGTTTTCCAGGAACCAGATGAAGCAAAGAACAGAAAAAACTGAAAATTAACCGAAATTATTTCATGCATGATTGATATCAATATTCATGAATTGTTTAAATGATTTTAATTGCTGTTTAGATTTATCATAACGACTTTACTAAATATCGTACTAACGCTGGTCTCAACGGTAAGCTTGTTTAAATTGACTGTCTTGTGGGTAAGAACGGAAAGAAGAGTGCGCCAATGATCACTCATCTCGCCGTCCCTTCCTTTTCAATCCCTTCTCTTTCGCGTCACGTGCCTTCCCCCCAGACATTTCGGCCTCGTCGTCGAGGCTCAACCTGGCGAACTTCTCGGCTATCTGGGAAATTACTAGCATACCCATGCAAGGCGTGAAAGAAAGTAAAACCATGTTCAATCTGAGTACGACGTAAACACTCACGTTCGTCGCACCCGTGCTCCTTGGTGCCGTTTTGTGCCTGCTTTTGGTTTTCCTTGCGTTGCTTCCGCTCCGAGGCGGCTGTGGCATCTACGCGCATTTTGATTATGGACGAAGTGGATTAGCTTCTTCGTTAATAAAAACTGCGGGAGATCAAGCTGCGAGTTGCAGTTAATGCCGATAGGAATAAAAGGTTATTAAGGTTTAAGCAGCGCTGCTTTTGTAAAAGCGGATTTTGGTTGAATTAAAGCACTCTGAAAGCAAATGCTAGAATTGGAGTTTACTACGCTAGCCTGATTTATACCAAATTTATTAAAGACATTTACAGCGCTTGATTCACAAACGCGCTGGTATTGGCTGGCGCTGGGTGCTCCTCACAAGCCGAAATCCATGATGGGCGCCCTACAAGATGGACCGTTGTCATAGCAACGGCAATCGTTGACCAATGAAAGACAACACGGTGAAGAAATCAAGTTTTTGAACTGCTTGACTTTGCATTACATCGGATCTAGAACTTTATACATACATTTTTGAATAATTTAACTTTTAACGCAGTATTTTTTCAAGGAAACCGGCTGTATTATAAATGTGAGAACTTGATCCGAAAGTATTGATGCTACAAAGTTTAATTAAATAAGGAAGAAAGAGAAAAGTGTGTCGATTAATAAACATATGCACATTATTATCAAGTTTTAATTGATATCTCCAATAGTTTAGGAGCAATTAAAAAAAAATAGCTTCTGTCCAACTCGACTATGCTCGTTTGATATTCATATTCAACTATAAGCAAATGAATGTAATTGAAACCCTCATTTCACTAATCATAGTCATAGTATTTATGCACATAATATGTATTTATAAATACATATGTATGTATGTACAACTTAAAATAATTTGTGGGAGATGTTTTTGGTCGCTTGGGGGCAGCACCTCCATCGTTGTTTTGTGTTTGAAAAACACGTGAACTTCAGGATCCGAATTACCACAAATTAGTATATATTGCACTGTGTTTAAGTATACAAAATTCTTGGACAACACCCATATTGAAATATGTCGTCTAAAGTAAAACTGAAGGAAGCGTAAGTCAATACTTAACGCTTAAAATTTAACAATTTCAATAACATTTGGAGGTTAAACCTCGTACAACATGCATGTTTTATGAACAATTTCTTATATTGCATTCTGTCTGTCCATTAGTTTTGAACCCGTTGCGAAATTCGGTGCCTTTTACTCCGGTGGCCACGTAGAATGGCATGACAAACACCTGTACTGCCAAAATACAGCACATATTAGCAAAGTGAGTGTGGAAACAGGCATTGTCGAACTTGAAATTGCCAAGGAGCCAGATGAATTGGAGCCTGATGCCATTCATACATTTACAACAAATGGCGAACGCAGTGTTACTGCACACAAAAGTGGCTTATTCAAACTGTGGAATGCATCAAATGAATTGGAGAAACAGTGGAAATACATTCACAAAGGACCAGTTGCATCACTGCTGCTAAATGGTGATCATTTGCTTAGTGGAGGTGCTGATGGCATTGTCAGAGTCTGGGACATGACAAACCATGCTTGCACCTTGGCATTGAAAGGAGCTGTAGGTGTGATCAATGTGCTAACACAGCATGATGAACAGATCCTTGCATCTGGTGATGATGGCAACATTATTGCCTGGGAGAAAGGATTGGTCAAGCAGATGTACAGTGGGCATTTCAGTAAAGTCACTGCAATTCAATTTAGCACTGATGGGCTGAACTTTGTCAGTGCTGGCAGGGATAAAGTGCTTATCCTGTGGCAGTTGAATGAAGCACATGCATTGAGGACAGTACCAGTATACCAATCTATTGAAGGAATCATCATATTATCTCCAAGAGTGAAGATACCATCTGGAGAAGTGGACACTGATGATGCTATTATAGTTGCATGTGCTGGGGAGAAGGGCCTCATATCAATTTGGGATGTGGCCACTTCCAAGGAGCTGTACAAACAGGAGAATTCGTTAATAAACGCGGCAACAGTCGAGGGATCACTTGCTGTGACGCATTTACTCACCGATAGCGCTGATGCAAAGTGCGAGGAACTGGCGCTAGTCTCAGCTGAACACAACATCATAATTCACCACAGAAAATCCTTTGCGATTATTAAGCAATTTGTTGGTTTTTCCGATGAAATCCTTGATATTACATTCTGTGGGGCAGAAAATGCACATTTAGCGGTTGCAACAAACAGCAACGACATTAAATTGTATCACAGCGCGAGCATGAATTGTAAGCTGTTGAAAGGCCACTCTGATATCGTGATGGCTGTGAATGTAGCACCGTTTGACTCGAAGTTAATCGTCTCCAGCAGCAAGGATAACACGGTGCGTTTATGGATCATCGGCGACGAGGCAAAATGCGTTGCAATTGGAATGCGCCACGCTGCAACCGTCAGCGCAGCGTGCTTCTTTAATTCAACGCCGAGGCTCTTCACCGGCAGCCTGGACAATTGCATAAAACTCTGGGACTTGTCCTCATTAAAAGACCTGCAGGACACGCTAGAGATACAAGACCTACACGCGACGTTCACTGAAGTCGCGCATGCAAAAGATATAAATTCGCTAGCAGTGAGCCCTAATGACAAGTTGCTGGCTTCGTGTTCACAAGACAAAACTATCAAACTATGGACGGAGGCCTTGACGCTGTTGGGCGTCCTGAAAGGACATAAGCGCGGCGTGTGGTGTTGTCGCTTCTCGCCCGTCGACCAGGTGCTAGTAAGTTCATCCGCCGATTGCACAATAAAGCTCTGGTCGCTGACAGACCTGAATTGTCTCAAGACCCTGGAAGGCCATGACGCGTCGGTGCTGCGCGTGGATTTCCTTAGTCAGGGTATGCAGCTGCTCAGCTGCGGCGCGGACGGCCTGGTGAAGCTCTTCGACGTCAAGACGTCGGAGTGCACGGCGACGCTGGAGGAGCACGACGGACGCATTTGGTCGCTGTGCATCGCTGCGGACGAGTCGCACTTCTTCACCGCTGGCTCCGACTCGCTGCTCGTGAAATGGCAGGACGTTACCGAGACGCGGAAGGCGGACAAACAGCAGTTGCACGAGCAAGAAGCGCTCGACGAGCAGCAGTTATCGAATTATCTGCATCAGGAGCAGCTGCTCAAGGCGCTGAAGCTCGGGCTGAAGCTGAACAAGCCGTTCACTGTCTTGAAGATCGTTGTAGGAGTGATTAGGAAGGGCGAGGCGCTGGCGGAGACCGTCGCCGGGCTGAATAACTACGAGAAGGAGACGCTGCTGAAGTGCGCGAGCGATTGGAACACGAACAGTCGCAATTCGCAAGCAGCCCAGCTCGTCCTGAATATTCTCCTCCAGGAAGTACAGGCAGGAACGTTCAAACCGGCGAATCTCGCGTCTACCATCGAGGGGAACTTGGGCTACACGCAGAGGCACTTCAAGCGGATGACGGACCTCGTGCAGGACTTGCGCTTTATCGACTTTACCATCAAATGCATGCAACCATTTGATGTTAACTCTTAGTTCTTATTAAACAAATTAAACAAACCCAAGTTACATTTCAAAAGTGTGCAATTTATATTTGTTAATTGGTATCAATGTACAAATAATGTAGAATAGGCTGCAGGGTTTCTATTGGGAGAATTTAATTTGTCAGATGCTTATCCTGGTGGCCATTGCATTTGGCGTCCAGACAAAACGTGCAAATGCAGGTGATACACGGACTGAGCGCCGACTGGCCCATCATTCACCACAATGCGGTAGCCCTTGTCCAGTCCGCGCTGCTTGGCGATCTTGCGCGCAACGATCATCAGGTGCCCCAGCAGCTGCTCGTCGTTGTCGGCGGCCTTTGACAGCTGCGGGATGGGCTTGCGCGGTATCACCAGGAAGTGCACCGGCGCTTGCGGGCTTATATCGTCGAAAGCAACGCACTGCGGAAAGATCAAAGCAGCACGTTGATAGATACATACATTAGGATTGACGCAGCATGAAATGTTACCTGCTCATCCTCGTAGATGAATTTGCATGGAATTTCGCCGGTCAAAATCTTGCCGAAGATGGTCTCCTCGCCGGCGTGGGCGTCTTGCGCTAGTTCAACTTCGCTTGCCATCGGAGATTGTTCGCAAACACTTCTTAAGCTATGTGGGGTTAAGCGGATGAAGCGGGTCGGGTCCTGCTGACGGCAGGAAAATATTTTTGTAACAGAATGAACAGAATGAACAGAATGCTGGAACAACAACGCCACTGTGGACAAACATTGAATCAACAAAGGACGTTCATTTGTTTCTTTTTCGCTACATATGTATTTTTACAAATTAATTACACTGATAAATTGGAGAAAAATGTTTAAAATCAGAAGATTGCTATGCATTCTATTTAACTCTGTTTCCACTCTAAAAATCTTAATAGAAAAGTGCATTTAGTGCGCTGTTGCAACATGCGCGACGTAGCGCGCACTAAAGAACGTGGCAACATCCCCACAATTCGGTAACCTGCACGCATGGCGCGAATGGCGTCCAGTGAAGTAGTGCGTCGCTAAATCATAGTCGGCGTAGAAGTTAATTCACGCCGCCTACCTCATAGTTTTGCCAAAAAGCCCACTTCGCTCGCGCGCCGCCCGACGCAGGCCGCTGCAAGATGTCGCACTTCATCGATTCGGAGGCCGAGGAGAGCGAAGTAAGCGCAGCGTTGCAGATTCGCACGAACGATTCCATCCAAAATGCACCTCGTCCTCCAAATCCTACTTCCAACACTCCAGCAGCATCCAGTTTACAAGCGTCAAGGCGGGCGCTTTGTTTCTGTGCCTTTGATTATTGTTTGCTCACATTTTACTTAGGATGAGGAGGAATTGACTGCAGCAGATCGCAAGAAGCTGAAAAGGGCCAAAGCAGTAGATGATAGCTCTGAGGAGGAGGAAGGTAAACTGATGAGTTTGATCAGAAATGAAAATACCTGGTTAATTCTATCTTGATTGCTTGTTACAGATGATGAGGAGAAGCTGCGGGAGGAACTGAAAGATCTCATTGATGACAGAGAGATTGAGAGTGATGGTGAGGATTCAGATGGATCTGGAAGGGAGAAACGGAAAAAGAGCGACGATGAAGAGTATGATGACCGGCTGGAGGATGAAGATTACGACCTTATTGAAGAGAATCTGGGCGTTAAAGTTGAACGCAGAGTTAGTTGCTAAATGAAATTAAATTCTGAGCAAATATAACCGTGTTTTTTGTATTCCATAGCGGTTTAAGCGCTTGCGACGCATTCAAGATGAAGAAAGCGATAATGATGACGAAGGCGATCAGAGCCAAGACCGCGATGCCATCGCAATGGAGATATTCTCTGAAGATGTAAGTTATGCATGGAGTGTGGACTTTGTTTTGTGATAATATTGTGGTTGGGGTTTATGCTTGGCTCAAGGATAAAGACGAAACGCAGGTACATCAGTAGTTGTGTGTTAAATGCAGTGTGTTGGGTAGTATAGTGTGCTCATGTTTCTAATGTGCTCTAGGATGACGAACGGCGCTCGGAACGAAGTCACGCGCCCGCACAGGAACCTGAGCACTTCGGCGAGGAGGAGGACGAGGGCGAATACTCTGATACTGATGATTTCATTGTTGACGACGACGGCCGGCCGATCGCCGACAAGAAGAAGAAGCGCAAACCGATATTTACCGATGCGTAAGTTGTGTGTGAAATAGGATTGCCGATGGTTGTTTACATGCCTCTGGTTTGTGTTGTCTTGTGCAGCGCTTTGCAAGAAGCCCAGGAGACGTTCGGCGTGGACTTTGACTACGACGAGTTCTCCAAGTACGAGCAGGACGAGTACGAGGACGAGGACGACGAAGAGGATGAGTACGTCGACGATGATGACGAAGAGCGTCGCAGGAGACCCAAGAAAGCAGCGCGGCAGAAACCAACGCGCAAGTCGATTTTTGAAGTGTACGAGCCCAGCGAGCTTAAGCGTGGCTTCTTCACCGACCTGGATAATGAGATAAGGAATACGGATATCCCAGAGCGTATGCAGCTGCGCGAGGTGCCGCTCACCTCGGTGCCGGAGGACTCCACGGAGCTCGACGACGAAGCCGAGTGGATCTACAAGCAGGGCTTCTGCAAGCCGACGGTTTCCAATCAGGATGCCGATCTGAGTGCAGAAGCGCGCGAGAGGCAAAAGAAAGGCCCGCAGACGATTGGCAAGATTCGCAAGGCGCTCGACTTCATGCGCAACCAGCACCTCGAGGTCCCATTCATTGCGTTCTATCGCAAGGAGTACGTGCAGCCGGAGCTGAACATTAGTGATCTGTGGAAGGTGTACAAGTTCGATGCGAAGTGGTGCCAGCTCAAGACGCGCAAGCTAAACATGCTTAATCTGTTCGAGAAGATGCGCTCGTTTCAGCTGGATCAGCTCATGAAGAACCCGGACGCGCCGATTCCAGACAACGTGCGCGTGATGAAGGACTCGGACGTGGACCGCCTGAGGAGCGTGCAGACGCAGAAGGAGCTTCAGGACTTGTACAATCACTTTATTTTGTACTACGGCGCTGACCTGCCGGAGATGCACGAGACGTGGCGGCTGAAGCAGAGGGAAGCGAAGCGCGCTGAGCGACGCGCGGCGAGACTGAATCGGCTCGATGCAGATGAAGGGGACGTTCCTGAGGAAATCGACGATGATTTGGACGACCAGGAGCCGGAGAAGCTCAAGTATGCGAACCGCTCCAGCAGTTATGCTCTGTGCGCACGCGCTGGAATCGATGGCTTGGCAAAGAAGTTCGGCTTGTCGCCGGAGCACTTCGCGGAGAATCTGCGCGACAACTATCAGCGGCATGAGGTGGAACAGGAGTGCGTTGAGCCAGCTGAACTGGCGAAGGACTACATCTGCCCGAACTTTACCACTGCTGACGAGGTCCTCCAGGCTGCCAAGTTCATGGTCGCCGTGCAGCTGGCCACGGAGCCGCTGCTGCGCAAGACGATGCGGGAAGTCTTCTACGAACGCGCTAAGGTCAGCATCAAGCCGACGAAGAAGGGCATCAAGGTCATAGACGAGGCACACAACTGCTACGGCTTGAAGTACGTGAAGAGCAAGCCTGTGCGCGACCTTACCAACGAGCAGTATCTGAAGCTGTCCATGGCTGAGGAGGACGACCTCATTACGATTACGTTCGACGACAACCTCGAGGGAAATACGAGCGGTTCCTACATTGACGAGGCAAAGCAGCTGTACATCAAGGACGAGTTCGCCAAGAACGTGCAGGACTGGAACGCGCTGCGCTGCGAGTGCGTTGAGCGCGCGATCAGCGCGTCGGTGTTCCCCGACCTGCGCAAGGAGCTGAAGAGCACGCTGCTCGAAGAAGCGAAAGACGCAGTTTTGAAGGCCAGCTGCAGAAAGCTGTATAATTGGATCCGGGTTGCGCCCTACAGGGTGGACTTTGACGAGGAGGACGGGTGGGACACGTCGAAGGGCATCCGCGTGATGGCGATCGCCTACGTGCCGGACTACTCGCAGTCGTCATTCGCGTGCATCGCGGCGCCCGATGGCGATATCTCCGACTACCTGCGGCTGCCGCATCTACTCAAGCGCAAGAACTCGTTCCGCGAGGACGAAAAGCGCCAAAAAGAAACGGACTTGATGTCGCTGCGGAATTTCATATACACAAAGAAGCCGCACATTGTGGCCATCGGCGGTGAGTCCCGCGAAGCTCAAATGGTCGCTGAGGATATGAAAGGCATCGTTGCTGATCTTGTTGATAGCGAGCAGTTCCCCTCGATTAGCGTGGAGATCGTCGACAACGAGCTGGCGAAGGTATACAGCAACTCGCGCAAGAGCGAGGCGGACTTCCGAGAGTTCCCCGAGCTGCTGCGGCAGGCCGTGTCACTGGCGCGCCGAATGCAGGATCCGCTCATCGAGTTCTCGCAGCTGTGCACGTCCGACGAGGAGCTGCTCAGCTTGCGCTACCATCCGCTGCAAGAGCAACTCGGCAAGGAGGAACTGCTCGAGAACCTGTACCTGGAATTCGTGAATCGCACCAATGAGGTGGGCGTCGATGTGAACCTGGCGGTGCAGCAGGCGCACAAGAGCTACCTGGTGCAGTTCATCTGCGGCCTGGGTCCTCGCAAAGGTCAAGCCTTGCTGCGCGTGCTCAAACAGACCAATCAGCGACTAGAAAATCGCACGCAGTTGGTCACGGCGTGTCACATGGGGCCGAAAGTCTTTATTAACTGCTCTGGCTTCGTGAAGATCGACACAAATAGTTTGGGCGACAGCACCGAGGCGTACGTGGAGATCCTGGATGGATCCCGTGTCCATCCAGAGACTTACGAATGGGCGAGGAAGATGGCCGTGGATGCCCTCGAGTATGACGACGATGAGGGTGCCAATCCTGCCGGCGCGCTTGAAGAGATCCTCGAAGCGCCCGAGCGGCTCAAAGATCTCGATTTGGATGCCTTCGCCGAAGAGTTGGAGCGCCAGGGCTTCGGCAACAAGAGCATCACGCTGTATGACATTCGCGCCGAGTTGAACTGTCGGTACAAGGATCTGCGCACGCCGTTTGCCTCCGCTAACGCCGAGGAGCTCTTCGACATGTTGACGAAGGAATCGCCGGAGACGTTCTACGTGGGGAAGCTTATAACGACTACCGTCGCGGGTATCTCGCGGCGGAAGCCACAGGGCGACCAGCTGGATCAAGCCAATCCTGTGCGCAACGACGATACTGGCCTGTGGCAGTGTCCATTTTGCTTGCAGAAGGACTTCCCGGAGCTGTCCGACGTGTGGAATCACTTTGACGCCGGTGCGTGCTGCGGGCAGGCTACTGGCGTGAAGCTGCGCCTAGACAACGGCCTCTCCGGCTACATTCACATAAAGAACCTCAGCGACAAGCACGTGGCAAACCCTGAAGAGCGTGTTGGCATTGGCCAACTGATTCACACGCGTATCATCAAAATAGACGTGGAGCGCTTCTCGGTTGACTGCACCTCTAAGTCGAGCGACCTATCTGACAAGAAGCACGAATGGCGCCCTGCAAAAGACCCCTATTACGATCAGGAGAGCGAGGAGCGCGACGTGCGCGCCGAACAAGACAAAAAACGCGTCAACCAAAAGCACACTTACATGAAGCGCGTCATCATTCATCCCTGCTTCCACAACATCAACTTCATGGAGGCAGAGAAGCTGATGATCGACGCTGATCAGGGCGAGGTGGTGATCAGGCCCTCCAGCAAGGGCGCTGATCATCTCACCGTCACATGGAAAGTGGCGGAGAAAATCTTCCAGCACATCGACGTGCGCGAGGAGAACAAGAAGAACGCCTTCTCGCTGGGTCGCTCGCTATGGATTGGCAACGAGGAGTTCGAGGACCTCGACGAAATTATCGCGCGTCATATTCACCCGATGGCGACGTATGCGCGCGAGGCGCTCGCCTTCCGCTATTACCGCGATACGGAGGGCGGGCTGAAGGACAAAGCCGAGGAGTTCTTGAAAGAGGAGCGCAAGAAGAACGCCACGAAGATCCATTACGTGATCAGCGCGTCCAAGAACTACCCAGGCAAGTTCCTGCTGTCGTACCTGCCGCGCAACAAGGTGCGGCATGAGTACATGACGATCACCACCGATGGCTTCCGGTTTCGCAATCAGATGTTCGATAGCATGCTGAATTTGTTCAAGTGGTTCAAGGAGCACTTCCGGGACCCGATACCGGGGTCGCAGACGCCGGGCACGCCGCGCGGAAGTGCGTCCCGCAGTGGGGCGAATGCAACGCCTGCTTTTGGCAACTCACACTCGGACGCGATTCAGCGCGTCGCGCAGAATATGCCATCGCATATGATGCAGACACTATCGGCGGTAGCCAATCAAACACCGCACTACCCACACACACCTGGCGCGTACGCCGCCAATAACTATGTTAACACGGTGAGTGCGCTTGTTGTCAGCTGTTAACCCAGAGTCAGAGCAGCAGGCAAATCGACCATTTTTACCTCCATCCTCACCATCCTCCTGCTTCCAGTATTAAACTGTATGCCATCCAATATACTCTCGTTTATATATGACTTCTAGTTTTGCGTCATTGTGTCATTTGATTGCAGCCGTACACGCCGAGCGGACAGACGCCGTTCATGACGCCGTACCAAACGCCACACCAGCAGCAAACACCGCGCTACGGCCAGCAGACGCCGGCTCAACACCAGCCCAGCTCTGCGCCGCATATGAGCGGCCCCTTCTTGCACCCCGGCGCCGTCACGCCCGCCCAGCGCACGCCGGCGTATCGCAACGCGCCGTCGCAGTCGCCGCACTCCAACTCCAGCCCGCATCCGAGTCCGCACGGCCGCTCCGCCAGCTACGAGCACCGACATCACTCGTCCTCGCACCACGACAAGTCCTCGTATCCGTCGGACTCGCCGCGCAGCTACACCAGCGACGGCGGGCGGCGTGGCGGCAACTATGGCGCGCATAACGACTCCACCGACTGGCAGAAGGCGGCCGAGGCGTGGGCGACGCGCAAGGGCGGCACGCCGCGTTCGCAGGGTCAGCGCACGCCGCGCTTCGACGACATCCGCAGCGACCTGGAGCGCACACGCATGAAGAACGTCGGCAAGAGTCCGCGCTCCGCACGGAGCACGCCGCGTACCAACACCTCGCCGCACTCGATGTCTCTCGGCGACGCCACGCCGCTGTACGACGAAAGCATTTAGTTCTGGGGCAACGTGATGACTTGCGGTTAAATAACTTTAGTTCGTAACAAGGTTTTATTAAGTCATTTTTAATCATTTAGGCACTTTTACTCTACGTGAACTTATTTTTTTATACACCCCTTAACGTCTTGTAGCAAAGCGCGCGCGCGCGCGTCCGCCTTCTGCTCTGGCAGCGCCAGCGCGCGGCATGAAATATATTTGTTATAAGAATAACAACCCCCAGCGTTGCATTCACAGCGATACCGCCGCCCGCAGCTAAATTGGGAATCTGGGGAATTCATTCCGAACCATTAGCACTAAGCGAAATTGAATATATTAACCCGTCACATATGGGGCGTGAAAAATGAAATAGGAAGCCTTATCGCTCGTGAGCAGGCGTCGACTTTGCTACGCGCGGCGCCGACGAAACATTGCGCGCTCCTTGCCGCGGTCCCAAATCGCATTATCGAGACGCAGGTGATATTACGGCGTCGGGGGGCCGTGGGGACGCGCGGCGTACGCCTGGTTGCATATAATTGGGTCAGCAAGGCGACGCCGCTAGCGCACAGCAGGCTGCATAACGTGCTTCCTTTTTCCCATCCTTTTCAAACGTCTACAATGGCCGCCGCCGTGCCGCTCATCGCCATGGCAACGGATCACTTTTATCCGTTGCATTGTCTGCCTCGCCGTGGTTGAAGAATTAATCAAAAGTTGTGTTGCATGCGCGCAAAAAGTTCGGCGGTAGGCTATTATCATCGCCGCTTATACATAGTTTACGACGCGTGGATAAATCGGCAATCGGCGGGGCCATTGTTGCGGTGCGGATTTTGAGCGATTTCGTCAGCCCGCTAGCAACAGTTGGAAAAGCGAAATTTCCGCTTGACCCGCTCCATTGCCGCGGAGCGCAACAAGTTACGATTGTTACGAAAGTCTTGGCTCTTTCGCGCGGCTACACGGCTGGGAGCTGGAAAGGAGCGAGGTGCGCAGTGCAGCGCATCGAAAATATAATCGAAAAGAACCGGTAGAGCGAATTCTTTAATCTTCAGCGATGCTGCCGGTCCCGCGGCGGCGCGCAATTGGTTTATGAACGTATAATACTTCCCGTAAATCAATTAAGCGTGCGTGAATCCCAATCGATACGGGTTTCGGCTGACATAGGCGGCGGGCGCAATTCAATTTCTTGCAATTTCGCCCGCCGCGAATGCTCGCGGGACAGTCGCTCCGGTTTCTCATCAACTCGAATTAAGCGCGCCGCGGTGCGCCCCCGTCAACCGCACATGCACAGAGCGCAGCGCCTTCGCGTAACGAGCACCAAGTGATCGGGTGCTAATTGCGCGCTCGGCCGAACTTTCTCCGGTTCTCTGTCAAAGTGATCGGTGCACTATATGTAGAAACTCGCTTTGCATCTGATTCAATTCGGCTCTCACGGACGCGCGCGCGCAAGCATCTCACGCGCGGCGCGGTGCGCAATTAATCGGGCGCGCTTCCTTCCATCGGGCCGCAGGTCCGCAGCGAGATTAGAATTGGATCAACGTGGCGCTCGCGCGTCCGCGAAACAATAAAAGTGAAAGTGCATTGCGCGAGTCGGCTTGGCTGTTGGAGCGGAACGCGCGCGCGCGCGCGCGTCAAGTCAAGTCCGCCGTCGCCGCGATGCCGCTGAGGGGCGACGTCATGACACCATCGTGTTTTCGCCTTGGCGCGCACGGAGAAAAATCGATGCGCGTGCCGCCCCCGCATGTCGAGCAACAAGTGCCTGCCCTGGCGCCGATTCTTAATTGATTGACGTCCGCGCCGAATTTCAAGTCTCACCTACTTTCAGCGACAGCGCCGCCCCCTTTCCTCTCCCGCCGCTGGGCCCCTGGGCGCCACCCGCATCCTCGGCCGGATTAAGGCTTATTTACGTATTCCGCGGCGGCGTTTCATTACAGCGACGTGCGACGAATGACAGCGCCGCGAGCGGCCTGTGCGAGTGGAAGTGGGTGCGTGGGGGACGGTGGGACGAAGGCGTCTCGATGGGGTGCCGGATCCGCTTGAACTATTTCTCATCATTCGGAGGGGCGCCTGGTCGATCCAGGCACGAGCTATTTCTCTATAAATTCGCTTGATTGCCTGTGAGTGGCGTTCTTGTGCTTCTTGGCAGTACCACCGCTTACATACATACTTACTTTGTTATACTTGGGCGCGGCCATTCCGCAGCAGGCAAGGACGTTCTGCTTTCTTGTTTCTCGCAGGTCTCAGGGTCGCGATATCGCACGCAATTTACATACCGCAACTGCAATCTGATTAATTGGCGCGGCACCCGAAATCACAACGCCTAGCGGAATGTCCCCCTTCCACTTTTCTTCCTCTTGTTTTTTTTTCTACTTTGTTGGCTGCGATTTGCATTCCGATTCTGAACACAAACGCACCTACCCCCCTGAGTTGCCACTGGGAAATGCAACAGGTATTCGGACTAGGCTTATTGCAACTTTAAGCGCCAGCGTTTTGCGGAGGTGGAGGCGACGCTAGCTGCAACGCTTGGTGGCGGATCATCGGCGCCGCGTGTGCGTCATTGCACTAAAGGATCGTTTATAAAATGTGGTGTTTGAGTCGATGTAATTAAGGGTGTTTACGCGCGCAAGCACTGGGGCCGCTTCCGCCCTCCCTGGCCTCTTTGTATACCCGACGGCCGGCCTCGTGACGCAAATAGACTCGAGAAGCGCGCATTAGCTATGCTGATTTGATGGCGATAATCTGCCTGCAGCCTCCCCGGGGGGGCCGGGATCAAGGAATACGCTGTAGGGAGTGACTCACGCGTGCGGGGGCGGTTAAAACGACGGCGGCATCGCTCCGTCGCGACTCTTCATGCGCGCCGATGTTTGCTCCGAGCCGACGAACCGAGTGCCGAAGTTCAAGTGCACGCAGTGGGGCGAGGGG
>JAODGB020004974.1:0-10325 GCA_027574905.2 Earota dentata | reverse complement strand
TTGATGCTTTGGTTTTAACCACATCAATTGTCATGAAGCAAGTGACTGTTAGTACATTCTGTGCTTGGGCTGAGGTAAGATTTGAAATTTGAGCAAGGGTTACATATAGTAAAACAATTAAAAACTTGGAGTAACCATAGCTGATTGTAATTTCTTCAGATTGAAGAGGATGACATGCCATTCCAGTATGCAATCGGCGTTGACGCTTACAAAGTAATCGAAAAATACGCCAAATTCAAACCGGCAGCGGAACTAGTCGCTCTATTACGCTGCATGGCCAAGAAGCCAAAATCCTTGTCAGAAATCATCGCAGGTGCTTCCATCCCGTCGATAGTGAATCACATCAACGATGCGGATGAGAATCAGCGCCATTGGTTCGCCGCGCTGGTGTGGAAGAGCGACATCTTTGATAATCACACAAGTCGCGAGTGTCTCCAACGCTGGAGCGCACTGTGCACCATTGACGAAGTGTGCTCGCTGTTGAAACTCGCCAGCGCGAAGAATGAAGCCTCCCGGCGGCTGGCGATCCGCTGCGCGGCTCATTTATCCGTGCCGAATCTATCAATCTTGATTGCAAGATCTTTCTGGATCGATAAGCCGTGGAAAACCTACATTGAGTTCAGCTCGGTGCAGCCACAGCTTACCTTGCTGTTGAACAAAATGCAGAATGGATGCAGCGAAGATCTCATTAGGGACGTGCAACTGTTGCTCTTGGAGAATTCGCAGGAAGTTGTTGAGATCCTCTTCAAGGAGTGCATTAAGAACGAAGTGTACGTTAAATGGCTGGAAGATGTGTTTAGGAGCATTAGATATGTCATGAGCATGAATTACACTCCATTGTTAACATTGAGGGAGATTATATTGTGTTTGGAAGAGTTCACCAGCAAGGAACAGAGAAGCATTACTCAGTTACTGATCATGTTGATCAGGGCTGAGTGTACTGACATGAACAATGTGTTTGATCATGTTTTAATGCCTTTGATACTAGCTTCAAAAAGCAATGAAAACCTGAAAGAAATACTTAAAATTCTCAGTGTAAGTCTATCACTAAACAATGAAACAAAACAACATAAGCAATATTTTAGGAGCTTCCCATTGAATCATTAACTGAATCACAACAAGGAAATACTAGTACAAGAAGAGAAAAACTTTCCATTGAGCTTATAAACAACTTGGAGAGGCATCGAATTAAGTATTCTGATTTCTGCCCACATAGAATCTGCATTTGCACGTCAAGCATTGAAATTCTTACTAAAATATGTGGTGCTATTGAAGGTGAGTTAATATATACTTTAATATACAATATTTTCTTTAAAAGAATCGATTTTAGATATGACTGATCTTAACAAGTCAGAACTGAACAAACTAAACAGTTACTATCTTACGTTGACATGTGAAAATTCGCATGCGAGTTTTCTCAATCATGTCTTTCCGAATTTCATTACCGATTCATATGGACAGATGATCAGTAAACTAATAAAGGTAAAAGTTTTAGGCTTAATATCACAAGAGGGTGAGAATAAATCGAAAATAATTGGAACAGATTTTCGATAACTTGTTGCCAGTTAGAGAAATAATCTGTCAAATTAGTTTCGATTTTTCGAACTCTCGTGTGGCATTCCGTTTTTCTTTTACATTTTTTACATTTTTGACCGATTTCTTCGATTGAGGATGTATATGTTGCCAAGCAACGAACAATTATTTTATCATGGCCTTCCAGTCCTACTGTCAAATCAAAAGAAAAAAACAAATGACAAGCAACAACCAATTATTTGATCAGCCAATCAGACCTACCGTTGAATACTTCCGCGGAAATAATCAAAAAACGATCAACTAAACATTTCATATTATAATTACGCACAACAATTGATGTTTTAGATATTGTCTCGATGCGTTTCTCAAGAGTGGATGAAAATAACCAAAGAGCTCGCAACGAGTTTAGGCACACATAAGGCAGCTGAATCTCTCACGGACGTTCTCATTTTGATTTGCGAAGTCACCAACACGCAAACAGCTGAAAACGTGACAGTTTTCACAGCGCTTTCGTACTATTTATCCAATTACGGATTATGCTTACAGGTATTACGAAATTTGTACTTATTTTCTTGTTTCTGATGAAAATGTTTGAAGAAACTGCGCGAGAAAGATCCCTCATTGGAGTTTGACACGGTGATAGTGCGAAGCATCTGCCGCCTGATTAAAATGCTCCCTACTGCGGTGAAATACCAAGAAGGTGCGAACATGATTAATTTATTCTCGGAGAAAGCGCTGCAGAGTCTGTCAAAAGACAAGCAATTTGTTTCAGCTCTTGTTGGCTTGGGTGATGATAAATTGACTCAGATCATAGCCAACAAGACGCTGGAAACTCGCAAGCAGTGATTTCAGCATCAGGTATCAAGCAATTATACATAGTTTTATTTATTTTTATAACTTCCACTTGCTTATAAAATATTTTCGAAAAGTTTTGAACGTTGGTTTCTCTTTTTCCCGGTATAGTTAGTTGTTCATGTGCATATGTATATGTTGTAAACAACAAATCATCTTCAATTGTTTCCCTTCCTATTAATGTGTTTACAACTGAATAACAGCCCTGAGACTCTTCCCTTCATGCATGAGAGTGAATGCGTCGTTAATCAACTCCAAAGGCAAATTATGCGTAATAAAGTCATCCAGTGGCAGCTTTCCTGCTAAAAATTCCTCCACAAGTTTCGGCACACCGTCGACACTCTTCCACCCACCGAAAGCTGTTCCCTTCCACACTCTACCAGTCACCAGCTGGAAAGGTTTGGTGGAGATCTCCTGGCCGGCAGCAGCAACCCCAATGATGGTAGAGACACCCCAGCCCTTGTGGCAGGACTCCAACGCGGCACGCATCGTGTGAACGTTTCCTACGCATTCAAAAGTGTAATCCAAGCCACCGTCGGTTAACTCAACGAGCACATCTTGTATCGGCTTCTCGTAGTCCTTCGGATTGACGAACTCCGTCACGCCAAACTTCTTTGCGACCTCGAATTTAGCTGGGTTGAGGTCGACGCCGATGATGCGCGATGCTCCAGCTGCTTTGCACCCAAGGGCAACCGCAAGACCCACAGCGCCAAGGCCCCAGATCGCGCAGTTTGTACCCGGTTCAACATTAGCTGTGTTCAGAGCAGCTCCATAACCAGTGGGCACGCCGCACCCAAGCAAGCAGACCTTTTCCAACGGGGATTTCTCGTTGATCTTGCAGAGCGAGATGTCGGCGACTACAGTGTACTGCGAGAAGGTGGAGCATCCCATGAAGGAGTACACTGGTTTGCCTTTGCAGGTAAAACGCGTGGTGCCATCAGGCAGGACGCCTTTGCCTTGGGTAATCCTAATTTTCTGGCAGAGATTGGTTTTGGGTGATTTGCAGAATTTACATTCCTTGCATTGAGGAATGTACAGTGGAATAACTTTATCACCTAAAAATTGTAATATTTATGCAATGTGTTTGTGAAACTAAACGAGTATTTACCTGGTTGGACATTAGTTACACCTTCACCAATGCTCTCCACAATGCCAGCACCTTCATGGCCCAAGATGACAGGGAAAACCCCTTCAGAATCATGTCCTTCCTTCGTGTAAGCATCAGTGTGGCACACTGCACTGTGAATGATCTTCACGCGAACTTCATGAGCTTTGGGTGGAGCCACTTCTACATCTTCAATTTTCAGCTCTTCATTTGGAGCCCAGCATACTGCTGCTTTGCAATGAATTGGCTGTTGCAAAAGTTATTGTATATTCATGGGCAATTGAGCACAATGTTATAGTATAGTTAAAAGATACAGATTTCTGGAGATTAACATACCTTTCCTTGTGTGTCAGACATGCTAGCTGATTTAGTTTCGAGAGACGAGAGCAGACGAGAGCCGGCGATTAAATACAATTAAATATCAAGAGCAACGGATCAAAGTTCAAGCCGGCTAACCTAGCTGGTGGTAGGAAAACGAGATCGAACCAAGGTCGTCGCAGTCACAAGCAACATGAAATGATGTAATTTAAATTGTACATAATTTAAAACTTTTAAAAGAAGGAATTTGAATCGTTTTACATAATCAAATCTTTATTTGCATAATCGTTACGGCTTGGGTTTGCACGGATCAATTGCCTCTTCCGATTCAAGCTTCCCATCGCCATCCGCCCCATCGCCATCGCCATCTCCACCACCCATTCCGCTGCCAACTTCGCCGTACTTGCGCTCCCAAAGAAGTCGATGCTTCTGCTTCATGTAGCACGTGAGGACTGTATGGTATCCACCCAAATCGCCATATTTTGTGAACCAATTGGTACTGGCGTCCTCGTAATCCTTCAAAATGTTCGCGCATCTTTCCAAGTGATGAGGCGTCTCATACATCACGCAATTCTCAAAACGCTGCCTCAAAATCTCAATGATTGAGCTGTCGACAAGGCGATCGCGTTTGTACTGGATGTTGGCTTCGGCGAAGCATATCGGGTCGTCATCAAAGCACTCGTCAATGGCGGGCACGCGTGCATATTTTGTGTGGTACCATTCGTACGAATTGCGATAATGAGCAAAACTGTCGTGTAGAATTTCCACTGGTTTGGTCAGAGTGCATCCCAGTGCGCACCAGAACTTTTCGAAGTAGGTTTTGGGCCTTGGTGGTGGGGCAAGGACTTCCAGGGCTTCAGGAGGGGCATCTTTGCTCTCATCAAATTCGCTCATCTTCAGATTTTCAATTTCAAGGATTGAATAGAGTGAAATTATGAAGGATATGTTTGCATATAAAAACAATGTTTGTTACATGGCGATTGTGATTGTTTTACATAAATTATGACGTTATCAAGAGTGCCATTGATTTTGGACTTAATTCAAAGTTCAGAGCTGTTCAGAGCGTTCTAATGCGTTCAAAGCAATGCAAACTGTTGATACGGCGGTTTTATTACCTCTGTTCCCACTAGCTGTTTCGAAACAGACACGAGTTTTCATTTTTGTGATGGCGATAGTGATAGTGATTTTGATGGTGTGAATACATATGTGACTATAATAAATTAGTAACGCGTATTGCATTGCGCAGTTACAACTTGCAACCCTCGGCGAGCCTCCTCGAAGAATTCGCCACGCTCTTGCAACGTTCAAGAGGGTAAGCGTAGTAAACTGAAGCCACACCACTCGAAGCCCATTTGTGTACCGACGATCAAATAAATATCCAAATACTACACACTCCCTGGCTCCTGGCTCCTGGCATGCGGCACTGTTTTTGTGTCGCTCCTCTATTCAGCCAGTTCATTCATCATTCATATATCTATTTGTGTCAGTGTGACCACCACGAAGAGCCACTGCTTCGTGTAGAGTGTAGAAACTATCAAATAATTTGAACTGGCTGGAAATTTGCTGGCCACTTTTGGGATACTCGGCGAATTGTGTAATCTTTGTGTCCGCGTGCGGCGCGTGTAATTCGCTTAGTTACTAATTCGCCGATTCCACAACATTGCCCCGACGGACGCATCACAATCATCACAATGCGGATTGTGAAAGTTGACAATGGCGGGCACCCTTGGTGGGCCCGTGCGTCTTGCGCATCAGCGGCATATTTTATTTTATTACCTTTTTACGCATTGCTCTCGTGCACAATTTTCTGCTAATTACACGCGTGGATGATTCGCAGCCATCGATACCCAAACGGCCAGGTGCTCACTTTTTTCCCTTTTTTCGCCCCAAAACGCAACGGTCAGTTTTAGCGGTTCCAATGTTTGAGCAGCGGCAGAAATAACACAATGCGCCCTTCACTGCATGGGATGCTCTTTTATTGGCTTGTTAAGCGATTTTTCAAGGGAGGATCAAATCATGAGATCATAAATCGACGCACATCACTTCGATTATTCAAGTGCAGTGAATTCTGTGCGTATTAGCATCAATTGCGTTTTAAAATGTTCACATTTACTGAAGAACAGTAATTAGCACATTCTAGCACTAATAATAATCATTACGTGCATTTTTATTCAATCCCTCGTCTAAAATGTCAATGTTAAGCTTGTTTTTGCTTTGGTTTTACTGGGGTGCGTGCGAGTGATAATCCGCTTGCCAGTGGGGTTATTTCGGGCGGTGGCGCATTTTATCAAAAATGTATGAAAGGCATTATTCAGTCGCAGCATTTCGATTTAGACGCGATGTGATGCGACGTGGCGTTGCTGCGCTGCTGTCGATGCTCGTTGTCCCTCACAAGTTTTTGCAAATTTGGAAATGGCGAATGAAATGTGCGCATAATGCGTTCGTGCGTTGCTTGTGTTTAATCCGATTTACTCACTGCATTTACCTATTTTCGGGGCAGTTTTTGCCGATGACGACGGAGGGCTGAAACGCCTGAAACTCTGAAAGGTTTCGTGTGTCAACACGCGCGCGATGTCACATTAGATTAAGATTAATCGCCCAAATGGCGATCGAATTAATAAGCGCCAAGCCGATAATATTCCAGATTTTTGGAAATCTGCAATATTATATTGAACGTGCGCGGCAGTGATAACAATAGAAGTGTAATTATTGGATTATCGATGGCTCACAAAGGTGGGATTTAGGATTATTTTCGCAATATAGGAACTTTATTTGTCCCAGTTCAGTAGAACGCTAGTTCGAGCAATATTCCCATGAATATTTAAGTGTAAAAAATGTACTGATGAAATGAAAATTAACCATTCAAAATGCAATTTGCTTACGAGTTGCCGGCACGTGCGCTGTGCTCAAAATTCGTTTGTAAATTCGTTACATCCGAGCAGGGTGCAGGCGCCGAAACATTTAATTGCACCATTGCGCATCAAAATAAAATGAATGTGCATTGCGTGGCATTGCGTGGTTAATAATAAAATAACGCATTCGGGCATTCGCGTTGCGGTGACTTTTCGAAATGTTGCAGAGATGTGACGAATTGCAGTGTTGCACCAGGGGGATGATAAGCGTGCGCGGGCGGCGCACAGGAAATGAAGTCGCGTGCCGCGCGGGTCGCCACCGCGTTTGCCGGCGCGGCGCACGCCGCACACAATTAGGCGTTTATTAGGCGATTGTCTAGCCACCCCTAAAGCGAAGACGCACCAGGAAGTTACAAGCAGTATGTTGTATCAATAGTCGCGATAGTTGTTAGTGTTAGATGGCTTTGAGAGTGCCAAGAGTTTGAATGTGAAGGGGTGTATTTGACAGTTTAGTCCATTATTTAGTTACGCTTGATTTTATTCTCATCGCAATTAATTCACAATATTGGGCATCATTTTTGAATCTACAAAAATTGTTTCTTTGTTATCCATCAAAACTTCATGTCATTAAATCAAATGTTACTGTGTACAAATGTTACTGTGTATTATGAGATAAGTAGTTTTTGAAATGCGCGCCTTTTTTCATACGCGTAAATATAAAATTTAAAACTTATGTACGATGGAATAGAATGCTTTAAAACATGAAAAGACTTCCTGTTCCAAATTCGTTCCCTAGACATCCTTCGTTTAATATATTATAACGGTTTAAAACTGGTTGAAATTCTAATTTCAACATCAAATTTTTATTTTACATAACCTAGCATTGAACGATCATGTCTCGCTTGGCAAAGTGTGTCAAAGCCGTGGTCGAAGCAGAGATCAAAGTCAATGGTCAAAGTTAAGGCTGTTATAAATAATATCGTTTTTGAACGCCGTGTCGTCGTCTACAACGCACTAGCAAAATACATAAGTAATGAAGGAGTTAAGTCGTTGCAGGATCGTAGTAGGAATAAGTAAGCACGCAAACACCTTAAGACAACGTGCCTTATCTTATATACATGTAATACTAGTAATATTGAAGTGCTCAAGCTGCCAAGTGGATTAACCCTAACCCTAAGCCTAAGTCCTAAGAAAAACTGAAAAATCCCACTGAGTGAGTAGACACCATTTGTATTTTTGAATTTCTTTTAAGTAGATGAATGCCCAGGCAAAGTTTGAATCAGCAAACATGCTCTGCAGCACACAGAGCCACCTAGACAACGCGCAGATGAAGGACGCCTCATGGATGTGCGCGTTCTGCAAGCGCGGCACGCACACGGCGGACTTCGGCGACCTCTTCGGCCCGTACATGATCAGGGATCAGTGTTTCAACAGCATCAGGATCGCCGGTTGCGCGGATAACCTGAAAAAACACGCCGCGAAAAGAAAAAGCAACGTGGACGCGGAAGAAGACGCCAAGTATGAAGTGTGGGCGCACGAGGATTGCATCGTATGGTCGCCGGGCATCTACCTCGTGGGGCGGAAGATCGTCGGGCTGGCGGAGGCGGTGTGGATGGCGTCGGACGTCAGCTGCGTGCGCTGCCCCAACAAGGGCGCTAATGTCTGCTGCTGGAAGCGCGGCTGCGCCAACGTGATGCACCTAGGGTGCGCGCAGCTCGCGCACTGGCACCTCGACGATGACGACTACAGGGCGTTCTGCTCTGCGCACACGCCATCGAATTATCTGAACAAAAGAACCATTACAAGTTGTTAAATAAAAAAAAGACATAAAAAAATAGAATTTGGGGAAAAGTACCAAAAAACTTACATTTAATCAAGCAATTTTTTTGTGAAATGCAAGGACAAGGACGTACGAGGATTTTCATGCAACTATGTTCGTATGTTTAGTCTGTCAAGTGCAGAGCTTAAAATAAATAAATATCGTCGTTTTTGTTGTCCGATTGATGAATACTTCTGTGGAATTTGCTTGCGCTTTACAAATTTAATACCATATTGTGGGGTGGTAATTAATATTTGTGCAAATATTCCGCATTCATGCGCGAAATTTTATCGTGCGCCGCGCCGTAGTATGTAATATGCATCGCAGCAGTGCCCATGCGATGTTTATGCCCAAATAATTTAATTTCAGTCAAAACAAATTTCGATCGATTCGATTTGCCGCCTGAGGCCGCCTGCGTTTCGATTCGTCACGACGGTAACGCACAAACAGTGCGAGAAGCAGTGCATTCACACTCCGTCCCTCGCGAATATCAATACGGTTAATTTCCACGATTGGATTGCGGCGCGGTATTATCATGACAATAAACTTGCAAAGCTTTCGAGTGGACGGGTAGATGGATGTCATCTGCCGCAGAGTATCACGGTGACGGTGACTTTGAGTTGATGTAATTTGCGGCGGTGGGTCGCGTAGATAAAAGTGCAATTCATTGCGTTTTATTCGAGTGTCGGAGCAAACGTGGAGAATGGTTCCATCCGATAAGTGTTTCATTCACTTTTCGGCCGCTGTTTCATTCATTTCATTCCGGCCTTGTTGATTGTTGAATGCGAAGAATGAACGACTGGAGGAGCAGGGACATAATAGAATGGATAACATCGTACATATTCATTCGCTACGCTTGCAATTTGTCAGAAATAAATGGATTCTCAAAGCGTTGCTAATTGCTGAAGTGGGACCAATATTTCTCTCAAACGGCAACTTGAAAAATACACAATTCATCGGAACTATATTTTAATATTTAGCTATGACTTTAGGTTATGCAATAAATATTTATCTTTAAAGCAATGTTATTTTTAAGCTATTCAACCAATACTAGTCAATACTTTGGTACTAATTTGGAATTACACGAGGGAAAATATACCACACGTAGTCTTTTTTAAAGATTGCTTGCAGATTCTGTTAAATATAAGGAGGTCTTTAAAGTACCTTTCAGTAAAACTCACTAAAAAAACCGAGTAGTACCCGAAATACACCTTAAAGATTCGAAGATTCGAAACACTCGACTGAAAATGCTTATATTTTCTGAACCCGTTATTGTTTTTAAATTTCCTTGTTGATTCTGTTAAAACAATAAAACGCTCTTTGTGGAACATTCTAAAAGCACCAATCAAAAACCAAGTCTCTAAGGTTTGGATTACATTTTTAATATTTTCGTAACACGCACCGGAAAATGGTCTTTATTTTCCTAACACGTTGACGTTTTTGAAGTTGCTATTTAGATTTTGATAACTAAAGAGATATTCTTTGAGAAAGAATCCTGTAAAGCCCGCTCAATATGCGAAAAGTGTCCGAATAATACCATAAAGTTTGCCTATTTTTAAGAAGATATTTAGGAAACATCCGACGGAAAGTGCTGTATATTTTCCGAATCTGCGTTCGTTTCTAAGTTTCTTTGCAAATTCTGATAGCTAAAAAATGCTCTTTAAGCTCTAGCCCAGTTAAGCCAAGTAACAAACGGGAAGTGCCCGAAAATGGACTTTAGCTATAGGTTATGTATGTGAAAAATTATGTTTTATTTAAATTGTGTTAAAATGCAATCTCTTTTTATTTTATGATTATGAATACATTTTTACCAACTTCAATAAAAAGGGTGGCACTTATTCGAATA
>JAODGB020004827.1:136227-153221 GCA_027574905.2 Earota dentata | reverse complement strand
AAAAATAACAGTAAGCCATGGAACATGACGCAGCGTGAAAAGACATATCATTGCACATGAAATTTTTGTTTTCGTGGTTTCATTATGTGTTCGTTGCAGCTGAGCGAGATGACGGTGGACCTGGCCGAGGAGCACTCTACGGCGACGCTGGCGACCGAGCGGCTGGACGCTGAGACCGCCGAACGGGTGCGCGTCGAGCGTGAACTCTCCGAGACGGCGCACAAGAACAAGGAGCTGACGCAGGCGACGGAGCGCCTGGAGATGGAGTTGCTCTACGCGCGCTCCGACTTGAATGGCATTGACGAGGAGGACGAGGACGGCGAGGGTGATGGCATCTACCGGCAGCGCTATGAGCGCACCGTGCGCGAGCTGGAGTTTACCAAGCGGCGATTGCAGCAGCAGCACGAAGATGACCTGGAGCAGTTGGTCGGGCTCAAGAAGCAATTGGAAAAGAAGGTTACTTATTCACTGCTTGTCCACTACTTCTTCTACTTTGTAAATCAATTTCGTTACAGTTGACGGATGCCTACGAAGAAGTGGAGGAACAGCGCCAAGTTGTCGGGCAGTGGAAGCGCAGGGTGCAAAAGCTCAACGGCGAAATGTCCGACCTCAAGCACTTGCTCGAAGAGCAAAATGGCCGCAATAATTTATTAGAGAAGAAGCAGCGGAAGTTTGACTCCGAGACGCAGCTGCTGCACGATGAGCTGCGCCAGGAGAAGCAGAACAAGGACCGCCTGGGCAGGGAGAAGGAGTTATTGTCAGCGGAGAAGTTTTCCATCGAGAGTCAGCTGCAGGAGGTGAAGATGGAGTTGGAGATGAAGGAGGAGAAATGCACGGCGCTGCAGCGCGAATTGGATGAGCTTACCTACGGTGGCAAGACCGAAGAGGAGGTTGCGCAGCTCCGGAAGCAAAAGATGGAGTGCGAGCGGCGTCTGCACGATCAGGAGGAGGAGCTGGACGAGCAAGCCGGGCAAGTACAGCTGCTAGAACAGGCGAAGCTCAAGCTGGAAATGTCCTTGGAGCAGATGCGCAAGCAAAGCAAGAAGGAGGCTGCGACGCACGATGAAGAACTTGAGGAGGTGCGCTGTTCCGCGCAGAAAAAGGCCAAGGCTCTGGAGGCTCAGCTTGAGAATGAACATGAGGAACGCACGATACTCTTGAGGGAGAAGCACGAGTTAGAGCGGCGATTAGTCACAGCCATGGAGAATACCAATGAGAAGGCGTGTGACGAAGCGCTGGTGTTGCGGCTGAAGCGCGACTTGAAGAGGACGAAGGTCTTGTTACGCGATACCCAGACGCAGCTTGAACGCCAGAAGAACGAGAACCCAGGCAAGAATATCATTCGACAGCTGCGCAATCAACTTGATGATTTGGAGTGCGCGCGCAGCCTCGCGACGAAGGCCAAGTCTACGCTCGAGGCGGAACTCTCCGAGACGCAGAATCAGCTGGACGATGCCACCAAAGCCAAGTCGGAAGCCGAGGAGAAGCTCAACTCTCAGATGCGCGAGCGCAACGACCTGCAAATGCAGCTGGAGGAGAACGAAGAGGAGTTGGCTGAAGTCCTCAAGAAGTACAAGTGCAGCGTGCAGCAGATGTCGCTGGATCAGCTTGCCCTGCAAGAGCAAGTGAGTCTGGTCTCCGAGTTGGAGATTGAGCGGAATAGCCTCAAGGAGCAGCTCGCTGAGATGACCAGCAAGCTGGAAAGCGTTGAGAGCTTGGGCGACGCCAGCTCGCATATTCTCGTGAAGCGCGCTGAGCTCAAAGTGAAGGAACTTGAGAGTAAACTGGAGCTAGAGCAGACGACCAAGCAACGGCAGGAGGTGCAAGTTGCGCGACTGAAGGAGGCTGTGGATAAGCTGCAGTCGGAGGTGGCTACAGCGCGCGCAAAGGAGCAAGCCGCGCAGGATCAAATTAGGAAGTTGCAGCGCAACGTGCGCGAGCTGCGCGACGAGCACAACTTGGCACTGAGTCGCGAAGGGGAGGCGCTGCTCAAGCGCAAAGAGCTGGAGAAGCGCTGCGAGACGCTGGAGGGTGAAGCCGCCACAGCAAGGACAGATTTGCGGCTGGCATTGAAGCGCATAGAGGATCTTCAGTCGGCCATTCAAGGCGAGCTGGATGATGATAGCATGGATAATTCTGATAGGTATAAAGCAACATTTATCTTTGTCATTTTTGTCAACAACTTTTGTTTCTGTTTCTGTAACGGGTTCATTAACACTTGCAACATTGGTAATTTTTAGTTATTCATCGGATGATTCGGTGAATACCTTCTTGGCGAATCACAATAGCAGCACGCCGTCGCTGCAACTGCACTCGTCCGGCGGCAGCGCCTCCACCGGACGCAAACTGTCTTCCAGCAGCGGCGGCAAGGATGGATACGCATGAGTGGCGGCGACCATCTGCAGGACGATCTCGCTGACGTTCTGCAGAAGCGACTCGCTGGACGACGACATGAGCTACCCCGAAGAGAAGGTCTAAATTTCAACCCCGCAACTACCCAACACGAACAATTTTAACGCAAATCATTACAATACAATTAATATTTTGTGATATCACTTACCAATTATCATAATATTACTACGTTTTGTTAGTAACTTAGTACATAATAGTTCTTAGCAGATAGATTTGAGTTTACTTGCATAAATCTTAAATTTATACATGCGAAACCACTTATGTAATGAGATGATGTAATGATTGTAATGGACTCGGATGACTCGGATGCAGATCACAGCAATGGACAGAGCAGTAATCAAAGACTGAATTAAGAATTACATGTGAGCAATGACTAGACAAGATTGAGGCGACTGCGACAAGCGAAACAATGAAATATCTTAGACTTAATCAAAAAGAATCCAAGAATACCTAGGGCAATATAACAGAATGCCTTCATTTTATACCACGACGCGAAATAATTAAAACTACGGAAGATGTGCGATGCTGGATAGTAAACATGTACATAACTAGAGTAATTATTTACGATTATATAAATTATATTCATGAATTCATGATGCTAGCGGCGCAACTGAGCGAAGAAGCATGAAAAAGTCATACAAAGTTTGTAAAAGTGTAATTTGCTAATTGAATAAGTTTTCATCTGTTTATTACTGCTCTAAACGTAGCCTAATATTGTAAGGTTAATTATTTATTTGTTATTTGGTTTAGTTATTTGTACATAATGCGAGTACGATTTACATCTAGCCAATCAACCACTTGACAGCAGGAAGATAATCAATTTTTGATTTGATGAGATAGAGGTGAAGTAAATGTATGATAAAGGATTGTATGCAAAATGATTATTACTTCTACTAATCATTTGATGTTGAAATGATATGCTTTGATTCAAATTAACCGCTCCCACTCAATCCTGCTTTAGTTGAGCATTAATTATCTCTAGTTTTTGCAAATTTGAAATTGCATAATGTCCCTTTAATTTGTGGTTGTACTGCGCGTGCGCTCAATTTAAATTATGCATGTGTTTGTATGCTTCAGACAGTGACGGCTATAGGAGGAAGGAGAGGAAGTTGCTACTGAAAGTGTGCATCAGCTGTGCGGCATCGTAGCGGAAGGAAAACCGAGCAAAACAAGTCAAAGGTTGACTTGGATTTGGGCTGGAACAGCAGCAAAACATCAATGTTACGCGCCGCGCTGTGTGCGAATGTGTTTTATCAGCAGCACACCAACGTAAACATCAATTCCGATCGATGAGTGCGGTACTACGCTGGCCAAATGCAACAAATTCGATCGGCACGCCATTCACATCCGCGACGGCGCCCGCGTTTGTTTAGTGCAGCACTGTTAGCGACTGATAACATATCAATCAGCATTCCACTAGAGGCATAAACTAAGAAACAAGTGCCCGCGACGCTCAGGCCAAACCCAAACATGTACGACCTGAACGAAAAGAGCAAAACAAAAGAAGCTTGATGTAATACACAGCAGAAACAAGTAGGGACACAATGAATGAATCATTAATGAATGGGTGAGATAAGAAGTTTATTATTGTTTGCAATGTTTAAGAAGGCGTACGTTAACATGGACAACACCACCATGGGCGGGTTGAACATTCCGGAGCCGTGGTCGGGCAACGCGACCACCAATGAGATCCTCAATGACCTGATGGACAGCAACTTTCTGAAACTGCTCGGAAGCTTGATCTTTGCCTTTGCCTGGGTGATTTACATCACATACTACAATAGCAGGATTGTGGGATGCATCATTACCAAGATTATCAATAGGTTTCTCAAGGGGAAGGGCTTTTTTCAAATTGGTAACTTTTTAAAACATTAAAGAAAAACAAAACAAAAACTGAAATGCAAATTGTTTGTAGGATCTTTCACACTGAATGCATTGTCCGGCAAGATAATGTTTCGCGATTTAGTCTACATGAATCACGACTTTACAATGCGAATACAAGATGGCTACCTGATATTTCGCTGGTGGCGCGCGTACGTGCCAAAAGACGTCTCCGAAGATCTCTCGCACTCGGATACGCGGCTCTCCGTCGTGCTGAATGGCTTTGAATTGCATGTGTATAACCGCTCCGATTTGTACTCTCAGATTGAGAAGATCTTTGGGCTGGATCCGGGGATCTATCCCGATAATAACAACGATGAGAAGACGATGAACATCGAGAATATGGAGCGCAATGTGGAAACCGCCGACGAGGAGAGCCGCAAGAAAAGCAAGCAGCGTCCGGAGGCTGCGATGGCGCGCACTTGGCGTGACTTGATTCCAGTGATCAAGATGGATATCTCATCCTGTCGGCTCGTGTTCGGCAATCGGTTAGTGCCGAACACTCTGAGCATCACGATCGAGGAGAGCCACTTCGTGTACTCGACGCGTCCGGCGGTGAATACGTTGGATCGATTTATGCATTTCACGAAGTGCAAGGCGGAGAATGCGCGCGTCATGTTGGCGCCGAGCCCCAAGTACACGGGGATGCTGGATGAACCGCCGCGATTCATGGGCGAGGGCTTCGTGCTGATGAGCACGAATGATTTGGAGTTGTACTTCTACATGGATGAACCCGGTAAGATCACGTATGAAGTGTTGCATAACCCTCAGTCTCTGATAGTATAATCTGTTGCCTATCTCATATTTATGATGTTGTAGGCCTTGTCCCCGAGGTACCAGTCACCGTCATCCTTCCGAATGGTGATGTGGTGGAGTCGAACCCGCCGCAGTGGGGTGTCGACATCAAGTGCGGCAAGGGCACAGACTTCTCCTATGGCCCGTGGGCCGACCGCCAGAGGGAGCACCTCTTCAAGTTCTTCTATCCGCAGGACTACCAAGTGATGCAAGTGACAGAAGCGCCCAAGCCGGGCGAGAAGCGCCAGATGCAGAGCTTCGACGTGCGTCTCTCCATGCAGTACGTCGCCACCATTGACATACTCTTCTCAAAGAATAAGGAAACCAACGCCGTGCACATCACCGTCGGCGCAGGTAGTTATCTAGAGATTACCATTCCCTGGGTGACGCTGCAAGATGGCTACACGACGAAGCTCAACGGCCAGCTGCTGCATCTCGAGGGCACCACCAGTCTGCAATATAGGGATCTGGTGATGAGCGAAACGCTGGAGTTTGCCGTCTCTTGTCACTATCCTCGCGTGTGGAACGACCATCAGCTCTGGGACCTCAATCTCACCGGCTGCAAGGCGACGGTGGCGCTGCTCTTCACGCATAAATGGTTCTTTCAGGATTTCATCAACGACTGGTCGTCTAAAGCACGTCCGGACATTCTGCACTTTGTGCCGTACACCTGGCGCTTTGGGCTGACGCTCAAGCACTGCGAGATCATGACGCTGATCAACCAGTACAACTGGGTGGACTGCAGCAGCGTGGGGCAGAAGCAGCGCTTAGAGAACACGCAGATCGCGCTGTGCGCGCACTTTATGCACTTGAGTTTCGACCTGCCGTTTGACGACTTCCTGCCGGACATTGTGACGCTGAACTTTAGCATTCAGGGCGAGAGCATTGATCTGTCGTTATTTATTCCCGAGTATCACACGAGCAGGAATATTATCTCGGCGCTGGAGACGCATGCGAAGATTCGCAGCAAAAATGGCGGCGAGAAGAAGACAGAGGCGATTCCCAAATGGCGCAATGTCTGTCAAACAAGGTATGTAGACAAAAACGAAACACAAAAACAAAAACAAAAGGTATTATTAATTTTTATTAGTGCCGGTTGGGTGGACTTCTGGTGGATACCAATCGGCGCCATCAACATATCCTACGCCTATCATCCGTGCCCACCTGTAGGACCAGCACCGCAAGCAGATATCAGCACGCCCGTCAAGGAGGAAATACTCCTCTCACCAATTCGTTTTCCGCATCAGCGGAAGCGCAAACAACGCTCACCCGTAAGCTGACCCTAAATTACACTTTTGCGTGTACTTTCAGTTTTTAAATTGGATGAGTGAATTGTTTTGCATCTCAGGAAGGTGTACAGCGCTTCGATCCAACCACGCTCAAAGCCGATACCGTCTCCGTCGAGCTTGAAGTGGGCCCGTCAGTCCTGCTGATATACGGCACCGCGCTGCGCAATTTCCTCAACTTTAAAGAGAACATCTTCGGCGAGGATCAGCAATTCACCGATCTGCAGACCTCCTCGCACGAGCACAGCGGTTCTGTGAGCGGCTCCAGCGACAACGGCACGATTGTCCCGCTCGAGCAGCGCGAGGACTTTGACCACCGGACTTATCGCCCGCTCGAGGTGGATTTAAACATTACGATCCACGATATCCAAGGGCATCTTCTCAAGAACTGCACGGAGAAGGATCCTGCATGTCCGGTGATACTTGTCGAGCGCTTCGGATTTGAAATGAAGAAGCGCTACGATCAGACCGAGCTGCAGCTGCTGCTGAGTCCTGCGATCCTTCTTGTGAACGACACAGTGAGCCGCGGATCGAAGGATCGACACCTGCGCCAAGGCAGACTTACCCTGTCGTCCTTACAAGTGAGTACACACTACACTTCAAGCTCCATCACGGTGCGCATGTATCAATGTCTTGCAGATTCGCGGCCATGCAATGTTCTCCGATATCGGCCGCGCGCTCGACCAGGACACCATCGAGCACGCGTGGCTGGTGGAGATTCAGCTGGGCAAGCTCAGCGGGAAGCTCACCACGCCACAGTTGTACTCACTGTTGGCGTGCTTGGAGACGCTGTTTCTCCTCATCTGCGACGCCGAGAACGAGCTGAATTCGCCACCTGAGGACGCCGTGCTGTCGGAGCCGCAGGCGCAGACGAACACGACGCTGCCGTTTAATCTACCGCAGGCCTTTCAGCAGATGCTGCTCCAGGCTAAGAGCAGCAACACCAGCAGCACTGTCAGTAAGACTACCGTTGGTAAAGAGAAGGATAAGGACAAGGCGAAGGAGAGGAAGGAGGAGCGCAAGGAGAAGAAGGGCATCACAGAGAGCAACGCCATCGAGGAGATCAACGAGCGCTCTCATCAGCTCAAGTATAAGTTTACGCGCGTCGCGATTGACGCGATTGACTTTTGGCTGGTTGAGAGTGGAGCTGCACTACAACTCTGGGTAGGTTTTAATACAACTTTGGTTTTAATATTAAAAATAAGTATCAAAACAACTGAGTAGCGCCGCATTCATTGTAACATTTGAACATATTTCTACAATAACAACTTTTGTTTTCTATTCTTTTGTGTAGATATCACCAATTCGTTTATCCACGTGCAATCTGCATGGTAAGCAGGTGGGTTCTGGTTTGACCTGCGTCATCTACGGCACATCGCTGCGGCAGTACGTGTGGCAGCCGCAAAAGTACAATCATTCCAAGTAGGTGCTCGCACTTTGTTTAAAATTTCCAACTTATTCAACATGAAACATTTTTGATGTCACACAGGAATAACTCCGATGATTTGTGGCTAGAAGTCGGCTCGGTGGACTTTGCGCCCCTGGTGATAGAAGCGGCCATGTCCTCGGACAATAAGGAGGATACGCACGCGTTGCAGCAGAAGTTCCTCAAGACGCACGATGAGAAACTGAAGAAGCTCTGGTTCCTCTGGCCGGAGCTCAATAAATCCGCCGGAAACTGCGGCTGCACGGGCGGTTGCCTCTTCTTCGGCGAAAACCTCAACGGCAAGCGCTTCTTTAAGCCCAGCCATCGCGACCTGGACGACGGTACGAACATTGCGGCGTTCAGAGTGAACGAACCGGGCGCTGACCCCGCTTATGGGCAGAGCATCCTTCACGATGGTATGTTGCTCTTCCGCACGCCGCCCTATATTGTGAATGAGATCACTCTGCAGGACACGGAAAAGAGCGTGCGGATGTGCTTGACTGGGCGGACTGGCAGTGTTGACAGACGCGACTTTAAGGATAAAGAAAAGGATAAAGTGGAGAAGGAGAAGTTTAATACGCTACCACAGGCTTCTAATGAGAGGCGGTCTGTCGATGGCATTAGCGCCAGTGCAAGCCCGCAGAGCCTTACGGAGCGCAAGAATTGCCGCAGGTATTCGAGCACGTCGATTCGCAGCCGGGAGAAGGACGTGCCATATGCGCGACTAGTCGATCCAAAGCTTGATAGCGATTCCAAGCTGCACAAGGTAGCTGATAAGACGAAACTCGTCGTCGGGGAGGGTGACGACGCCGGGCCGAAGAACTCCGCCTCGGACTCCAAGCTCGCCGTGGATTACTTCAGCCCCGCGCCGGCGAAGGCCAGCACCGAGCGGCTGGCGATCGCGCGGATCGACTCCTCCGACTCGCAGCACTCGCTCGGGCGTATTCTCTCCGACGAGCAGCTGCAGAAGGAGGTCCAGCGCACGATTTCAATGTCCTCGGAGAATCACTCCGAGGCTTTCTTCTCGGCCGACGAGGATATGAACCTAAACTCGCGCAGCTCTAGCCTGCGCAACTCGGTGCTCTCGTCCAACGGCACGCTCACCAGGCAGGAGAGCTCCGAGAGCGCGCGTCGGAAGCGCTTCTCCAGCGAGCAGAGCATCTCGGCGACATCCACGGTGAATGCGACTGCCAGCAGTACGCCGCAGCGTCCCTCTGCTACGATTGCAGCGCCTTCTTCTGTGACATCCACGAGAAAGTTGTCGTCGCATCGGAGTGATCATGAGATTCACACGCCGGAGCATCGTACGTGCATCGTCCAAGGCTTGGCGACGCCGCAACGCACTCCGGGGAGTATGCGGAACACGTCGCCGCGTTTGGTGGTGAAGGAGTCGACGCCGACGAACTTTGATGAGGTGGAGGGTCTGCAGGATGAGCATTCGTCGGATGGTTACAGTTCGACGTCGTACGTGAGCGCTATTGGCAGTCAGGAGGACTTTACTCTCGTTGACTTGCACATGCAGGTCAACCGGTTGATTTTGGACTCGCCGATGTTGATGTCTTCTTATGTCACGCATCTTAATCAGGTAAACATTCATTTGCTCCAAGTGCTATTGTTATAGCCAAGCTTATTTCATTTGTTTGCGCAGGTGCGTTGTTTGAATTGGGCGTCAACAACGTCGGAAAACACCGACTCCTTCACAGTGCCGCTCTTTCAAAAGAACGAAGAGGATAAGCTCGTCTATGTGGGCGGGCGCTTTGTGCCATTCATGGACTCCGTGTCCGAAGGAGTCACCTCGCAGAAAATGATCACCAGGACCGATAATCCCTCAGGACGCACCACCACTGGCACAGTTTTCAACTGGGATTATGAAGAGTACGATCCGAATACAGATTCGATTCATGAAGAGGAATTGCTAAGCTCCCAAAGTGACGCCGGCAGTCGTACATCGCTCATCGTCAAGTTAAAGGGCGATCTCGATATTATGGTCACTCCCCTGTTGCTAGAGTCATTGCAACGCTTTATTGACGCGCTCACGCCCACTGTGTCCAATCTCCACCCCCTCACTGTAGTGAATCACCTGCATGCCTGCTGTATCGGGCAGGTGGAGGCTGCGAACGTGCTCAAAACCACCGAGAACATTGCTATGCTGACGAATCCCACCGAAGCGGACGATAGCAAAATCCTAGAGAACGGATGCTATGAAAAGACGATTAAGAAGCAGCTCCAAGCGGCGATTATCCTCCCCAAGATTAATATCACCATGCTGCAGGTGTCTATCGTCGAGGAGATTATTTCCTTCTCTGCGTTGGATAATATGAAGGATCTTACATGTGTGAGCACATTTTCGGTGTGCTTTGAGAACATTGCGACACGTTTTCACCTGGACGGTCAGGCGCGCGAGGTGCTGCAGAAGTTCTACCGGCCGTCGGTGGTGCCCAACGACGGCAAGAAGGGCAAACGGACGTTCCTCTCGCTGCATAGCAACACCAACGCGGATATAATCCGCGGCGAGCCGGTGTTCATCGAGAGTTGTGAGCAGCAGCAGAAGCAGTTGGTTGTCAGTCTAACGATTGGCAAGACGCATGCTCAGCTGAGACGGCTGAGGAATGAGTCCTCCATTTTGGATGATGCTGTGATCACGGCCATTCCGCCGCATTGCTCCAAGGTACTCTTTACGAGCAGTAGGTATAAGCCGCGGCATCGCGGCTTGGATTTTTACCTGCAGGAGGCGGAGCGCGAGTGCACGGCGACGAACACGTCGCCGCGAGATCAGGAGAAAGAGGCCGGCGAGGATGATGAGGATAAGCTTGGGTTCATTATGTTTGAGTGCGGCTTGGAGGGCATTTCGCTGAAGCTGGTGAAGAAGAGCTGCGAGGAGCCGAACAAAGAGGAAGAGTGCGAGGTGGAGGTGGCTGCGACGCCCAAGGCACAGCCGCAGGCGCAGAGTGGCGCTGCGAACGTGGCTAGGGATCAGGAGACTGGGGAAGTGAAGCCAGGCACTAGTCAGAGTGCACCTCAGCCACAGATGCAGCTGCTGCCGACTGTGCCAGCGAATAAAGATGGTAGCAATGTCACTAGTTGCGTCATTGAGCTGAGGGTGGTGTGGTTTAACTTTGCCGCACCGCCCAAGACACCAATCACTCGTAAAATTGACTACACAAGGTAAGCCACACCCACTGTGCCTCTCTGCACTTTATGCTACTCATAGGCACAATATATTTACAGATTGGACTGGAATTTATTATCGACGGCATCGCCAGCGATCAACGCATGGATGAATCCGAGCAATCGACTCGCCATTCGCGTCGTGCACATGGTGCGAGCGATGTACCGCCGGAGCACCGCCACCATCGCTTGCCTCATGACCGAGGCGCTGGAAATGCCCAGTCTGCACGTCACCAACAAGGTAGGCCAAAGTTAACATTCATCTCAGATACCTGTACTACATAGATTGTCGACAGAGTCGCTATGGCAAGCTCACACCACTTTCGAAGACTCTGCATGAGGATCCTAGCTGTAGACTCTGCACAATCCTCCAGAAGTACTACCTGCAGGCGGAGCCGGGCGTCGTTGAGGGAAATCTACGCGAATCGGACCTCCCGCAGCTATTTACTCTCAGACAGGTTTGATTTTAAAGCTAAATTCTAAATTCAGTGGTAGTATGAATGTTTGGTTGCCTATGCAGGGTGTAATTGCGCTCAGCCGCCAGTGGAAGTCGCAGCTGCACACGCCGCTGATGAATTCGCAGAACGATACCAAGACGAAGGTGAAGCCGCTGAACGTGATGATGCAGATGCCTACCGTCGAGGAGGTAAGCTACGTCCCTGCGCCAGCACGCACACCGCCCTTGGTGAGGTCGACAACAGCGCCACGCACGCACGAGTGCGCAACTACGCGTAAGCTTCCCGTTTGGAGGTGTTTGCAAAATGGCGCTTGTGTCACTTCTTCTCTCTTTCTATTTATTACTCGACATATCACGTTTAATTACCACACAATACAACAAGTGTGACTAACAATAACCAGCAGTCGGGGGGTTGAAGCGGTGCAGGATGGTACTAACACCTGTGTTTTATTTTTTGCTCTCTCCTCTCTCCACTCTGTGTGCTCTCTCTGTGTTGCGTTGGCCTTGGCCGGGGTGGAGCAGTATCTGACGGACGGCGAGGGTAGCGGCAACGAGGATCACGACATCACCGACGAGCACGCGCAGCTGCTGCACAGCGGTATCATCCTCAAGCCGGTGAAGAACGCCATCGGTACGACACAAATCTTTTTGCCCCCCCTTCCAAACACACCATTTCATGTCACATTTGTTTCACACACACGTTTTGTTTGGTGACGACGCCCCTTTTTAGTGCGGGGTGGTGCCCACGGTAACGCTCTCTGGCTCCGCCACGAGGGCGTTATTGGTGCTATTTGTGCTTGGAAGTTTTTTTAACCCATTTCGCATGTGATTATGAGGCGTGGTATTGAACGATTGTTCACGCAGGTAAAGAATTCTCGCCGGTGGACGTATCCTCGCCGAAGATACAGCATCAAACGCCGGTGGATCCGAACATGTCACCGCCCACAATGCAAATGGCGTATTGTATGGAGAGCGTTGTGACGTCACCATCGCCACCAGGTACCTATATTCTATATTACGGACTTTTAGTTGTTTACGCTTTTGATTTTTGTGGTATGCTTATTGCTTTCGTTTGCTTTGTGCTAGTCGGTGGTGGGGGCGCGGGCGGCAAGCACAAGCATCGGCGCAGCCTGCACGCCACGCCCACAGTGGTGGTGCCGCCCAGCAGTCGTTCAAGCGTCGTGCTGCCGCTCCTCAATGGCGCTAATATTTTCCTGCCTAAAAAGCCGCCGGAGGAAAACTATTGTAAGCTAATTCAAGCTCTAAATATTGCAACAAATGCAAAAATTATGACTTCTGTTAGGCTACGGTACGCTGCGTGAAGATCGCACTGTCATCAACATGGGTTCGGATCCGAGCGTCGCGACGCATTCTTCACCAGATCTTCCAACGAGCCCCATCTACCAGAAGCACGACAAGGATTCGCGCGAGGATCTCTACTCGTGGATGGCGCGACAGAACAACGAAGGCTTCGTGAAAAGTAACTCTTTCTTTTCCCTTGCTTGCTCTTACTTATGAAATGTTGTTTAGCTGGTGGGCTCGAGTGTAAAATCGACACGCTGCAAACTGAGTCCACGGAAGAAGACCTCAAACCCAATCAGACCTACCCGGTGAACTTGTACCCCATACAGGACTCGATACGCTTCGAGGACGCCAACATCATCTTCCAGCCGCTGCTGTCCAGCCTCGGCGTGATGCCGCAGCAGCTGAAAGTGGCCTCCCTGACGGAATCCGGCGCGCAGACGGATGTACCATCACTAGACGCGCTTGGATCGAATTTATCGTTGGTAGGGAACATGGACACCATGCGTATTGATATCGTCGTGTCCGAGCATGGCAAGCTCGAGAAGAAGAAGGGCAAGAACAAAACGAAGAGGATCTTTGTGGAGATTAACACCGACGAGTGCCCGGCGTTCGTGTGCGAGAAGATCTCGGTGGAGATCGAGATCGACCGCATGACGGACATGGCTGTGAACGATATGATCAAAACGCGCAATGTGCTGTACATTTCGCGCGGGCAGCTGAAGAATCACACGAGCACGGTGATCAATTTCAATGTGGGCGTGCGGTTTATTTCGCAGCGCGTCAACATGCCGCTGCTGCGCCTGCTGCATCAGATTAGCAACATGTATCAGAATGTGAAAGACACGCAGAATGAGCTGCGCGAGCAGCAGCCGGTGGATATACGCAGGCCCAAGACCAGCGCGAGTGATCACATCGACATCAAGGCGCATTTAAATTCGAGTGAGTATTTTATTCAGTGATTTATTTATTTTTTGATTTGGTCTGGGTGGCCATTTTTAAATAATTGTTTATTGCTTGGCAACATATATCGAAGAAATTGGTGAAAAATGTCAAACAATAATTTAACGAATATCACACGAGAGTTCGAAAAATCGAACTAATATTAATAACAATTTGACAGATTTTCTCTAACTTGTTGCCAAACGGCAATAGCCCCGACAGCGGATTGATCGCGATTTAAAACCGGTTCCCAGCGCTAGCCGTAACTACGGTATGCGTAAAGTTGACTATATTATGTATAATGATATATGGACGATTTAATCGGTCGCCGTCATCCGGCCTCGGTGGGTCAGTGGCTTGGGGCGCCATGACTGTCCGCCGAGGNTTCTTAATTGCTGTATTTGTGGATAAAGTATAGTATTGGACTCGCACATTACGGCCCTAAAAGCGCTCGGGACGATTGCGAAACTCGCCTACGGCTCGTTTCGCAACCTTCGTCCCTCGCGATTTATACATGCCATAATGCGCTCGTTCAATAATATACTATTAAACACGTCATAATCATATAAATTCACAATATTGACGGTGCGCGGCAAAAGTAATGCGCATTCGAACACATTAATTATTAAAAAGTGAAATAATTCTAAAAGTATTAAAGCAACAAAGTTGAAATAAAAACACAGAGAAAGAGAAAAGTGTGTAGATTAATATACAGTCAATTTTAAGATTGATATATCCATTAGTTTCGAGGAAATTCAGTAAAAATACAGTTTATAATTTATTTTTCTTCAAAAGTTCGTAACTACATGAAAGAGGCTCGGAACTAGACGAATTTACTCACAAAATGTTTTCAACTTGTTGTTTACAATTAACAAGTCGTAAATCTAATGCACCCGCATGCAATTTGTACTAAAATATGTAAGTAATGCCCTGGCAACAAATTCTTGAAAACCTGTCAAAATTATTTTTGAGTTATTCTCACCCTCTTGTGATATTAAGCCTGAAAGTTGCTCAATAACTCAGCATTGTAAAGTGTTGCCTTTATTTTGTGTAGCATCCGATCTACATGAACCGATCGATTATACCAAGCCGCTGAGCTTGAAAATCTCTGATGGTTCCGATATCATCTCGCAGAAGCCGATTATCTCGCCCTCGGCGAGTGTCAGATCGCGTCCGCAGAGTTTCGCGCAGAAACTGCGCTCCACCGGAAAGAGCGTCAAAGGATACATGAATCTTAGCGAAGGGGGCGGCACGCCTGTAACGCTGAGCAGTCCCAGCGGCTCGGCCATCGAGAACATCACCAATGTGACGCTCTCAAGCGATAAGAGCGTTGGCAGATGCTGGAAGACCATGTACCACGTGCTGGATCTCTACGCAAATATGCCGGACAACAAGACCATTAAGCACCGGTTCTCGATTGGTGGCGCAGACATTTCCGAGCACTACAAAGGCAATCGCAAGTATGATATTCTCAACGAGAGCAAAACCGATGGTGATTCTTCGCGTGAAGGCACCAGCGCGCCGGCCTCAACGACCACCGCGCCCGCGAGCAATGAAAAGGAGCGCTACACGCCGCTCCTGGAACGGGGCGTATCCTCCGCACGCGAGCACACCAAGCTGGTGGTATTCGGCGTGGCGCGCATTCATCGCACCAAGCTGCTCGCCACCCTCAGCGTATTAAAACTGGAAGCGGAGATTACCTCTCTGCATGCATCCCTCACCTGTCGCAAGAAATCCCAACCCGTTTCCTTGGAATGCTCGCTCACTGGCCAAGTGGGCCGCACGATGATTGTGCTGCTCGAGGGAGTCGCGCCTAATCAACAAACTGTCGTCAAGGTAACCGTGGGCAAGTCGCAGACGTTGTACTCAAGCGTGAGCAAACGCACCAAGGACAAGAATAACGGTTTGCTGACCGTCGGCGCGGTGAATATCGACATTCCCCAGCATCCCGTTGCCTTGCACGGCATGGTAACGCGCGGGAGTAAGCAGCTCAGCTCGACGCTGCAGGAGCTGCGCGTGACGCGCACTTCGAGTCGCATGTCCCGCGGGCAGCAGCCCGAGGAGGAACGCCCGCCTGCATCGCCAAAGAGCCACCACAGTCACGTGCAGGCGACGCCGATGCCATCAGGGTTCTCGCGCTTCTCTGCCACTGCTCCACAGGAGAAGAGCCTCCTCTTGCAGCCGCTGGTCATGCAGTTTTCCATCATCTTGCAGAGCCTCAGCGTTAATGCTGCGCTCCTACCCAGCTTACAAGCGCAGTATAAAATGGACCACGTAACCAGCGCTGGGGTGACTGGTAGTAAAGCAAAGTTCACCATCGACCTCCCGCAGCACAGCCTGAGCTTCAACACAAAGCTCCAAGTCTCCGAGGCGAATCTCCCATCGGAGGCGTCGATCGCTCTGCCTGCTGTGCATGTCTCAGCGGAGTACATTCCCGAGGGGACGCCGACAGCACCCCTGCAGGGCTCTGCGCATGCCTACGAAGGCGTCGTCTTTATGCAAGGCGGGTATCTCAACGCGCACGCTGAAATCGGCGTGTTTGAGCACTCGCTCACCACGGATCTGCTCAATCACTTGGTCTTCGTGCAGAAGGTATTCATGAAGGAGGTGAACGAAGTCGTACAGAAGGTGTACGGCGGGGAGAAGCCGGTCGCGATCTGGGAGGATCACGAGGAGCCTTCTCTCGGCGGCACGTCGTCGATATTATTCTCCCTAGTGATACAAATGCAGCGCATTCAACTAACTGCGACTACAGCAGGGAGTTCTGCAGTGCGCCTGGAAACCGGCGCCGTGGTCTTGGAGCTCAGCAATCGGATACAGAATGCGAAGAACGCGTCGAATCGCTTGTTTGGCAAGGCGCAGGTCGACTTGAACATGTCCCTCGGACAGCTCATTCGCAACGCGCTGTTTGAAGAGGCCGAGGCGGAGTATCAGCAGTTTGCGTTCTTCAATACGCGCATCGGGTGTCGCAATGCATTCCAGGATGAGATGGTTGAGGGGGACGACAAGGAGGTGGTGCTGATCACCCTCAAGCGGCCGCTGATTTACATCCAGCCGGTGGCCGTTGACAAGGCGATACTGGTCTGGCTGAATTACAAGAACGCGTATGATTATTGGAATGAGAAGCGCGCGAATTTGAATAAGGAGGTGCTCACTGCCACGCAGCAGGTGTACGAGCGGCTGCAGTTTAGCAACACCGCTGCGATGAGCCCGCCGCATCTCTCGATGTTGTTCCTGCAGCTTACCGTTGAAGATATGGGCATCTGTCTGCCGCTGAATCCACTCCCGCTGCCATGGCATCAGCGCCAGGCGGGCACGATCTATG
>JAODGB020004799.1:0-65209 GCA_027574905.2 Earota dentata | reverse complement strand
GGCCGGCACAACAGTTGTCGTAAATGGCGTTCTTCCAGTTTCTTCAAGCGTTCTTTCGAGGTAAATACTATGTGAATTAATTCAGAGTGGAACAAACATTTAGAATTTGATGTTGATTAGTTAGAAGTTAAAAACAATACACTATCATTTCTCACTTGCTTGAACCCACCATTAATCGGCGGAGCTCTACTTAGCAAACGTTCGCGCTTCATGAAGGGTTAGTGAGGTAATAAACAATATGAAATGTACTCACCCCTTCTTGATTTCAGCTGCTGCACTTGGTTGAGATCTGTGAGGCGTGGAATGTAGCGCGGCGACAATCCGTTGTTTTGGCAACTTGGCAACAACAATACTCTCTGCGGCAAAATAGCGAGGCTTGTGTGTGCCTTGGCTGTAAATGCATGTGCGTGCAACGCGTGCGAGTGACCGCGAGCGGCCGAGCGAAGTGAGCACGGAGTGAGCCGGTCAAAGTGTTGCACGTGTTGCAGTTGCACACTGGGCCCGACGCATGCGCACAAATTCAAATTATGCGCAACAAAATACATACATACATACATACATACGCATGTTAATTTTTAATATTGTCGTGTAAATAGAAAATTGTGTCCAAATCCACGTCAGTATTAAAAATTAAAATATAATAAATCATGGATTACGTACACAAATTAATTAGCGGTTTTAGAGAGAAAACATATACATAAAGTCGTTTCGCTGAAACCTCGCCCAAAGTAAACGTTTCTAGCTGTCTCTCTCTCACTGAACACCGTTTCAGCGAAACTATTTCACCATGACTCTGCATATGTCGCGTAATATGTATTAACGCCCGGAAGTGTTCAGTACGTTTAACAATTATCTCGTTGTACAATATTCTTGTTTTCCTCTAATAATTGTAACTTAGTAAGATGCAATGTGTAAAGTTGCAATTGTCATAATGCATGGAGGAGACGATCCCTACTCCTATAGTAGCCGTGTTGAGTCGTGGGTACTACGGTGCTACCGACCTACACACCTAAGGAATGGTGAGCAGAGGAGAGTGCTGTAGCGTTTATCGTCAGTCAGCTAATTCCAATTCTAAAGGAAAACTCGTATGATCTCTGTCAACCTCCATATATTTTTAGCTCTATAGAAATTGTTCTCAAAATTGAAATCTCCATTTCTTTTATTCTCCAGTCTTCAGTGACGATCAAATGAATCGCATCGAAACGCACGACTTGATTTTCGACCTGTATATGTACATTACATTATGAAATAGCGGACAATCGGATATACTGGACAGAGGACCCTTAATCCGTTATAGCGAGATATGTGCGTTGCAGGGTACATATTTACTAGCGACAATGCAACTTTAGTTGTAAGTTGCATCATGAGTATCGAGTCGTGCGACGTACGTTTCGAAACGATTTTCGTTTCCCCGTGTGAATAGAGACTGAATTATGTTGTCAAATGTAGATCGCCGATTTGCGATCAAGGGCATCGCTGGACGACTATGGCAACGAAAGCATCAACTGTTCACTAAACAACGTGCGGCGACATCATTCCATATCTCGAACTCGTAGCGCGAACAGCTCCGCCAAAAATTTTTAGTCACCCACAATCGCCCTTCGCTGCAAATCAAATCGCTTCTCCCAACCCTCAATATGTACAACCCCAACATTCGCCAGTCCTGCTGCCAGCATGGATGCCAGCACGGATCCAACCACGGCGCGCCGCCCCCACCCCGCAACGCACCCGGCCAGAGCCAGCACCGCTACCTGGACCCCATCGACCCGCTGCCGCAATGGAAGCGCTGCCCCTGCGCTTGCAACTGCCAGAATGGCGGCGGCAATCATGGCAATCAAATGGGATGCGTGCAGCACGGCTACACCACCGTGGACGGCTGCCACCTGGCCGCGCCCGCCTGGTCTGGCAACATGCGTCCGCAATAATTAACAATTGCATTCATGTTCCTTGGGATCAATATACGATTTTAACCTAAATAACAATTGTAGCGTTTTTATTCGTTGATTTTTTGAGACTACCGGGTGGAAGGGTGCCTTGGGGGCCCCACCGTCTGGTGTTGATATTTTGCACTAAAATGGTTTCGAGAAAAAAAAAACAAATGTCACTTCCTTGACAATTCTCCATCCGAAGGTAGAGCGTAGAGATCGCTGGTCTGATACGCGCAGCGGGTGAACTTCAATCGCACCTCTCGATGGCCGACAGCGAGTCGCGACCGCCCATCGAGGGCGGAGAAACGCACGAGAGCGCCGAAGAAAATGGAGACGAAGCAGCAGGCGTATCAGGTAACCAAGGTAATTGCAAGCATCATAATATATTATTACACATTTTGGCAAAAAAATTCAGAATTGTACAATTTGACTTTCGGTAAAAATGGTTTGCAAAATTTCAAGTGTTCTCGCTGACAATTAATACACGACACCTCACGTAAGTACACTGCGCGGAAGGTCGAAGGGGGAATTCATTGCAGCCATAGGGTTGATCCGCGGAACTCAATATCGGCTCAGCTCGCTCCAGAGCAGCTGCGGCGGGGGGCCGACCATCGGCTGCGGCTGCCCGTTAACCATCAGATAGGGCGTCACGGGCGGGATGATGTACTCCTGCGCCTGCTGGACGGGCGGCTGCGGCGCGCCGTTGAGCTGGCCCTGCAGCGGCGGGCAATACTGCTGCATCGCCTGGCTGGTCGACGCCTGGTTGGGGTTGTTGTAGAGGAAGCCCTGCGCGTACGGCAGCGGCTGCGTTTGCACCGCCTGCATTAGGTAGGGCGCCGGCGGCTGCGCCTGCGCCTGCTGCGGATACCCGCCGTAGCAGGGATATGCCTTTTGCATTTGCTGCGATTGTTGCTGATTGCCGTTGTACATTTTCGTTTGGCTAATTTTCACACGAGAATTTCGACCACGGCTAGCGACAAAAATCGGGCACGCATTGACTGATGACGTTTCGGCGTTGCGCCCGCCATAGCTTACCGCGACCGAGCGCAGTCGCATCTCGTGCATTCGCTCGCTATACCCTCAGTCTCGCGCACACGCCGCGCCGTGCAACCGTGACTCGGAGCTTTCTTCCATTGCAGTTTCACCCATTGGCAGTGCGTGCGCGCTCGAACCGATGGCTAACTACAAGCTGATGTGCCCGCCCAGCCCCGACGAGATCGACTTCGACAAGTTCGAGGAATACCCCTGGTTCAACGACGACATGGACTGGCTGGTGCAGGTATGGCGCGACGTGCGCGACGGCTCGGACGAGCGCCCCCCGGTTCGCACCAAGCGACCGCTCTTCCAGCGCGGCCACGAGCCGAACGGCATTCGCGATGTCTGGGCGAAGAATCTCGATGAGGAGTTCCACATCATTCGTCAGGTATGTACACGCGCAACGCCGAGCGCCGCGGTGCCGGCGTTTTCACCCACTGTGCGCGATTTGCAGGTGGTGGCGAACTATCCCTACATCGCGATGGACACCGAGTTTCCCGGCATCGTCGCTCGCCCCATCGGGCACTTCAAGAACAGCTCTGATTACCAGTATCAGACGCTGCGCTGCAACGTGGATCTGTTGCGCATCATTCAGTTGGGGCTCACGTTCCTGGATGAAAATGGGAAGACCGCCCCCGGGCCGTGCAGCACTTGGCAATTCAACTTTAAGTTCAATCTAAGGTGTGTATCTTATTCGATTTCCTTTTTATTCTTTAATTCCACGTTTTAATTTGGTTATTCTGTCGCGACTCGGCGTGGGGGGAAAGTAGTTTTGAATAACTTTTAAACTGCCGAACGAAGTCGAATGTTCTCGAAGTTCGTGAGCGATGTTTCAAACCGGACTATCCGAGCTGCAAACCGATGTGCACTAGTTTGCAAATACAAGTTAAAAAAATCATTGCAAATCTTATTGCAATGCGAATGCCAAACAATAATTTATGTATGTATTGATAAGTTTGATTTCATCATGTTTTTGTGCTTACAGTGTCGATCCATACGCTCAAGACAGCATCGATCTATTGCGCAGATGTGGCATACAATTCAAGAGACATGAGACAGAAGGAATAGACGCCGTCTATTTTGCCGAGCTGCTGATATCATCCGGCATCGCTCTCAGCGATAATATTACATGGCTATCCTTCCACTCCGTCTTCGACTTTGGCTATTTGCTCAAGATACTACTTAACACGCACTTGCCGCCGCTTTCGCCCGATTTCTTCGTACATATGCGCCATTATTTTCCTTGCTTCTATGACATCAAGGTGCTGATGGGATATATATAATTTATGACATATTTAATGCACGATTTAAGTACTCAGCACGACAAAATATGTACTCTGCACGACACACAAACGCGAGTTATGTAGAAAAATCATCACAAATCCTTCGTGCCGATATTTTCATGGAAATTTAATTTATTTGTCCCGTAGTGTCACACTTTGTCGTGCTTTGTACCAAATATTGTCCTAACGAATCTTGACATCCATTGTTGGAGCATTCGAAATCACTTAAGCGTAACACTCGCACGTTTATTCCAGTACCTGATGAAAGCCTTCAAGAACGTTCAGGGCGGCTTGGAGGAGGTGGCCTCATGCTTGCAGATCGAACGCTTGGGAGGCCAACACCAGGCTGGCTCCGACTCACTTTTGACGGGCCGGGTGTTCTTTAAGATCAAGGAGGTACGCCTACCATTTGGACTGCTCTGGAGTGCTTTTGTATTGAATAACTGTGGGTGTAATTCCAGCTATACGAGAAGCACAACATGGATGAGACTAGGTACGTGTGCCGTCTATATGGCATGGATCCTCCTGGCGAGTGCGACAAGACGCTCGGCGATTTGGCAAAAGTCGCCGACCTCTCCATGTCGGGGCTGAACCCGAAGCCCTGAATTGGCACCGCTTTGCTGATCCGACTAACCTTCGCCGCCGATTTTTGGAGACCCATACGCCAACTCTACTCTGTAACCTTGTAACGAATAAACCTAAGCATCGCAACTATGTAAGGACGAAATAAACCACAGGCATGTTAACTAAAACGCTTATATTATTTTCCGCGTTATTTCATAGTCCATAATAATAAATACAACTAGATTAACTTAAAGAAACACTTTTCATTTGCGTGCGAAAAATGCATTTCGCTGACCAATTAAACGTACGATTGCAAGAGAGAAAAAAAACATCATAATAAAGACCAGAATACATTAACGTTTGCGTTATTTTATAAATTAAGATAAAACAATGTTATAGATTATATTTACAAAAAAAAACATTTACTTTTTACGTTTACTTATTAGAGAGTTGGTGCAAGCACGATTAAACTTTCTTGCACGTACTAGACGTGTTCGCCGTGCGACGAGACGCTGGAAAAAAGTTTAATCGCGCTCGACATATCATCATCTATGGCCGATTTTTGGGAATACTTAATAAGTACACAACATTACATACAATTTGTTAAATCGATAATTAAGGCACATAAATTTACAACGATCCCTCTGGGGGAGAACGGTTGCTACAAGGACTCGAAACCAGATATGTCGCTTCCCTGAAAAGCAAACAAAAACGGGATTAGTTCGGAGTTTATGCAATATTGATATGAACGTGGGTACATACTCTATCAGGCTTATACAGATGCGTGTGGGGAAGCAAGAACGTTGATCCCAAGTCCCTCTCCGCCATTGTATTGGCTTCCTGGAAGCGAAATATAAACATATTAACGAACTCATTACCATGCAGGGCATGCTACGTACGTCGTGATTGTGTTGCGACGATTTTGTGTCATAATCATGCTTAAATGACTTCATAGGCACTTGGATTGTCGTCTCGTCGTAGGAGCGCGATTCGGAAATCGTCCTAAAAGTATTTCTATCAATGTTGTTTAATTAATATTATGTATGTTGCATGGGCAGCGGGGATAATTACTGAATGCGCGGCGTGATGTCCAGCCAGTTCTCCACGACGTCGTCGTCGGTGTCGGCGGTGTCCGCGATCGACTTGCCCAGCGTGTTGAAGTGCGAGTGCGTGCCGGTGCTGGAGCGCTGGTCCGCGCTGATCTTCTGAATGAGCGTGGCGTTCTCGCTGCGGTCCGCCTCGGTGCCACAGGTGGTCGCGATCGTCGCCAGCGTGCCCATGTTGTTCACGCCGACCGTGGCGGAGACCTCGAACCCGGCCGACACCAAAGCGCCGGACGTCTTCCTGGAACTCGGCCCGTCCCTGTAACAGAGGTCGCTGCTCTTGCTCACTTTGCGCTGGTCGACCTTGTTGGGCGATGGGCCCGCGTCCAGGTAGCTGAGCAGTTTCGCCTCGTTGCTGCTGGCTGCCGAGTTCTTGCGCTTGTCGAACGTGGTGAGGTTGTTGCTGGAGCCGCCGTATTGGGGGTTCGGCGCGGGGTGATATTTCGCTCTAGGAATCATTACCGTGAGCGAGCGGTCCTTCTGATCCGGGTACACGATGGAGGGCTCGCGGTCGGACTTCGCACGCGCGCCATTGCCCTTCGCGGCCTTTTTGTTGGCTTTCTTGACGACGTACGGCAGCGTGTCCGAACCCGATTCGGAGCTGGTGTCCTGGATCATAGCTCGGCGATCGATGGTGCCTCGTCGGGGTTGGGGCAGGAAGGCCATTCCGCTGCCAGCCACCACGTGCTGCGGCTTCTTCCGGGCGCATGTAACAATGATGCAAATGAGCAACAGCGTGAACAAAATAGCGCCCAGCGTGACCAATCCAATGAGCAGAACCTTCAAGTTAACCTGGCAGTTCTCCCCGGCGTACCACTGGAAGCACTCGCACAGAATCTTATCATCACTGCGCGTGTAGCAAGTGCCGTGATAGTGGCACTTGGCGCAGCCGACCAGCTCCGCAGAGCAGATCCTACCCGGATACAGAATGTTCTCAGACAGATCGGCGTAGCCCTCTTTGCAGCTGCAAGTATACGTTCCGCGCAAGTTGAAGCACTGCGCAAACTCCGAGCAGTCATGGTATTGCGCATCTGCGCATTCGTTAAAATCGTCAGCGTCCAGGCGTTCCAAAACGCCTCTAGACGCGAAGAGCTCGGTCCCACCAAGGCTGTAGTTATTGTTCCGCAGATACTTCTTGAATACCTCCTTCAGACGCGATTCGTCCGTGTTGTCAGACAGTTGCAGATTGAACGTGTTGTAAACGCCTTGAGTCTCTTCTTCTATAGGCTCGAAGGTTTGAATTGCCACACCGTGGTATATGTCTCGAAGGTCCGACTGCATTAACAAGCGATCAAGTCCCTCGTGCGTGACGCGTGCCAGTTTGGAGAAGGTCGGTGTAGTGTCATTGGCCAAAGAATCATTGTAGCTGAGTAGATTGTTTCCTTGGCGTTCCAATCCAATTTTTAAAGTATATGTATACGTCGCTAAAATACAGAATAGTTATCAACTTGCACATGCTTCATGAATTTAATCAACTTACGTTTGCATGGCCGATCGGGGAACATCCTGGCAAATCCTGGTCGACATAAACATCGCATCAAGCCATCCACGCGCTGGCACAATTCATTCCTTGATGGCTTGCACTCAGGCGCGCATTTGTCCGGTAAAATCTCCAAGCTTGGAGGTGGTTGAATCAGTATCCCTCCAAGCAGCACTCGATTCACCTCGTTTGTGTTGATCATCTCGTCGCGCTGCTGCGTCTCTCGGTTATTCTCTTCCTTGGCATTCGCTGCCGGCTGCTTTGGAATCTTAATCACGCTACCTTGGTTCTTGTCATTCATCACCACAAAGAATGTGTCGCCCTCGCTGTCATCGTCATCCTCGGTGTTGCCGTTTTTATTGTTTTGCGCCACGTGCAAATCGTCCTCATCGTCGTGATCATCAATAATAAAGTCATCCAGGCCATCATCCATTGTATCCGTGTTAGTACCGTCGATGACGATCGTCGGCTCAATCTCGCTCGAGTGCACCAGCGTGGGCATAATCGGGTAACCTTCGTGATATTCGCCCTCTTCCAAAACGCCGGTGGTGCGCAGAACTGTTGTCGGGCTTACCGTGACCGTCTCCGCGATGGTTGTGGGCTTGACCAATGTGTGGACCTCAGTAACTGTATCCACAATGGTAAGCTTCTCCGTCTTCGTGACCAAGATGGTCATTGTCGACGGAGGACCATCTTGCGAATTGACCACGGTCGTTTTCGTTATCGTTACGGTGGATGTTTTGGTGTGGGTGACATAGCGAGTTGGTAGCATGATTGTCGTGGTGCCATTTCGATGAATCGGCCGTTTGAAGATGGATGTAACAATACGGCGGCGATGTGTCGACGGGGCGGGATCAATAATTTTTACTTCATTACCGGCGTGATGAGTCTGATGCGGTGCTAATGGCGTGGCCACATGCCTGGTGAATTCCAATTCGACCGTTTCCACCGTGCCCGTGGGCAATGGCGGCGTGTGATCAAGCACTTCCGACTCAATGGGAATTCCAGTTTCCTGCGATTCCAAATCATTCGAATGGGATTCAGTCGTTATTTCGGGCAAAGCTCCGGCAGATTCAGTTCTACTGGAGGTCGAAGTCGGCAACTCTGTTTTACGCCTAACCTCAACGTATTTAGATGTGCTCCTCGATGTGCTGGGGCTAGATGGCACAACGCTTTCGGTGGTTGTGGATGCAACTGGTCTGCGCTGCCTGTTGATATCAAAATAGTTGATTCTATTCGCACCGTAGTGATAATTTGTTCCGGCAGCAGAAAGTGAATTGCTAGGAGTTGTAACATCTTGTCCACTACTCGTAATATTCCTTAGCGTATTACTGTTACTCGGATATGTTTGCCCAATCAAGTATGGTCTGGTCGTGGTTATCTGGCTTCCACTCGTCGTTGTCCGCCTGTGAGTAGGCCGTCTTGTAATAGGCCTCCGCAGGCGTGGGGATTGCGTTGTAGCTGGCAACTCAAACATGTACGTTGACGGTTTGGACGTGCTGCGGCTCGTGGATATCTTTGGAATATCAATCTCCATCGAGTAGGTTGGTTTATAAGTCGGTTTGTAAGTGACATTTTGATAAGTAACTGTTGGGGCCGATGGCGAGGCAAGTACATTCTGCTGGGGAATCTGCAGTGTAGGTGCCAGTACTGGTGGCGGTGGGCTCATACCCATCACTATTTCATTATTTGGTACCATTGTGGTTTGCTTCGGGAACGACGGAAGAGTGGGCGGTATTCTCACCACTTCAATCTTGGGCGGGTTCAGCTGAATGTCCGGCATCTTCGCAGGAACTTCCAAGCCGAGGATTGGTTCTTCTGGCGGAGGTTTCATTATAGATATATCCAGTGGTTTGTTTACTCTTGTAATATTCGCGATGCCATGAGTACCAAACGTGTGCTGAGGTGGCAATAGATTGAAATCCGCGTTGATTTTCTGGATCTCTCCGATGTTGAGCTGCAAACCATCCTGGTGTGTAGCTGGCTTCTTGGTCGTAGTCGACGTGGTTGTTGTTGTGCTTGTTGTTGTGGTCGTCGATGTGGTTGTCCTACGTCTGTTCGGAATATCGTGCGAATCGAAAACGAACACTCCGTTTGGTTTTGTATCAGTGATGAGCTTTTTATAAGGCTCTTCGGTCTGCGAAGTCGGACTGTGTTGGACATGGATGTTCGGATGCAGCGTGTTCATATTAACTCGTTTATGATCAATGGGGAGCGATGTAACCCTTGGCATCAAAGTGAATCGTTGATTGATTCGATTCAAATACTCATTTCTTTCGGTTGTAGTCGACACGTACACCGGACCACTGTGCTTGTTCGTCGGTGGCCGCGGATGGACTTTATGCTGATTGATATGCTGGTCGTTTCCGAACACATTCGCATAAATATTCGGACTTCCAGACTGAACGATTACATTCGATTCTTGGTGGTTGATCTGGTTGGATTGTTGGTTTTCCGGGCGTACGACTGGATTGTCAAATGGTCTCGGTTGCTTAATGTGCGGCTTGTACGCTAAAATTTCATTCTCATGCGGAATATGGTTGTATGCATTTTTGATGGCGTGCTCCGAGTGTGTTGCGCTCGAAGAAGAGGCGTTCTCCTTCAGCACTTCGAAAGGTATCTGACCTGGCGTGAGTGGTCGACTGTTCGATTCCTGTATAACTTCACCGGCGTCACTGATATAATCCTCATTACTCTCCGGATCTATTTGATTAATTTGCGGATGTACTGGTTGCAATGTAGATTGATCCTTGTAATAAGCATCTTGTGGTGGATTCGGTCGCGGTGGGCTTATATAGTCTGAAAGTCCGCCAGTGGGCCTGCTTTGCTCAGGCGCTAATGGTCTGTAGCTTAGGGGTGGTGGTCGTTGAGGATATTTCGGGCGATGCGGCCGCCGGAAATCGTTAGATGGCACCGGCAAATGCTGGTTAAATATTTGAGGTGGCTCCACTGAAGGCTTGTGTTGGTGTATTATATGATCCTGCGGTTTATGTGGATACCTATGTGCATCAGACGGCCGATGCGGACGTGGTTCAGTTGGCCTAGCAATGGGTTCCATCGGCCGTCCATGCTCGTGCCCATGATGTGGGTGTTGAGGCGGGTAGTCCAATGGGCGCGGACGATCAGCTGGACGAGGGTGCTCATTTGGTCTTGGATATTCCTGGTGCTTGGAAAAATATTCCTGCGGCCTTTGGTGATCGCCATATGGCCGGGCTGGTACGCCTCGAATATCCACTGGTCTTGGATTATACTCCCCGGTGTTATGTTCAATGGGCCGGGCAGCATGCTGGCCGTAGGTACCTTCCGGTTTGAACGTTTCCAGCGGTCGGGCAGGTCTCCGATCAGCGCCATTCACAATACCTTCGTGTTTGATGATATGTGCGTTGAATTCGTTGCCTTGCTGCACCATGCCAAAAGATATTGGCGGCACATTCACGTTGATATCGTGATGGTTGACGTGGGAATCCACATGCACGCCGTTGACATAATCCAAGTTGGGCTTCGACGGTCTAATGTCCACATGTCCAAAGTCCAAGGGAATTGAGTGTGGTTTGATGTTAATCGCGTGCGTTCCAACTTTGATGACGCCGCCCACCTCCTTTTGATGGGGGTGGCCGTTGTAAACCGACGCGAATTTCGGCACACCATTACTGAAGCTTTCAATGGCGGAAAATTCGGGCTCTGGATATGGCGAAGGATCATCGAAGTATTGGCCATTAATGTGTGGCTCCGTAGAACCTCCATAAATCAATGCAGTTGTTCTGTTGTGCGGTATGTTCACAAAAGCCACTTGAGACGGCTGAATGTTAACGAGCAATGGCTGTCCTGTTGATCGTTCAATCACCTCCGGCAGTACGATTTGTTCATTATGTGAAGAATGCAAAGAGAAATTTGGCAGGCTTCCGATAGGAGAGGCTACAATTAGGCCATCCTCGGTGTATCGGTTGCCATCGTCTTGTACATGGATTTCCAATCGGTGCTTGGGTTGGTTGGTGTTCAAATAGAACTGTTCGTTGATGGGAATGGTGATCTGTTCCCTGCCCGCTTCGTGTTTATTGAGCCGTACTGCATTTTGCGCGCGCACGGGTATCTTTTGTACGGGTGGCGGCGGCGGCCCAACATAATCATCCTTATTCGGCACGTGGATGATAGGATGACTTGCGGCTGCAATCTGCTGGTCGCTCTGGCGCTTCGGCCATGTTTTAGAGGGCACTGGTGGCGGTTTCATGCCTTCAATGTCTTGAGGTAAGGCTGTGGCTAAATCGGGATGGTTCAACGGTATCGCCGGAATCCGCGGTCCCACTCTACCGGGCTTCCCCACGATAACATCGGAATTAGCGGTGATTACTTCACCGGGACTAATCGGTATGCCTCCATTGAGTAGAGGACTTTCGTGCGTCGGTTTGCTGACGATGTCTTTCTTCTCCTCCTCCCAGTGATTAAGCGCTGGAAGATTTTGGCTCTCTGCTGTTTCGATATCGGCTAGACCTCCGACAGGAATATAGATCGGCGATCTGTTCTGCACTTCGTTCGAGGATTCCGGCTCGGCTGGAATCGGCTTCATATTACCAGATTCGTTCGACTTGCTCTTAAGATTGTTTTGAATCAAACCGGCCATGGCGTTTAACACCGGCCTAAGCGCTTGGATGTTGATGGAACCTAAAAGATTCGAGACGGGCGAAGCAGTTGGGGCAGGTTTGGCCGCCACCTTCACCGGCTTCTTATCCTGTTCCGCATCGATATCGGGCTGTTTCTGGTATTCCGAGGCCTTTAAAGTGCTGCTGCTCACATGCGTTTGAGTGGGCTTTGTGGCATTGATTGTAGTTTTCCTCTTTGCGGCGGATTTGCGCTTCGATGTCGAGGTCGTGGTGGGCTTTTTAACGATTTCTGAACTCAGCAGAGAGCTCAACGCGTTTTTTGACTGCGTCTTGGTCACTTTACTTAGAGAAGGAGTGCTTTGCTTCGTTGTAGGTTGCGCGAAAGGATCATCAAATTCGTCAACGAATATAATGGTCGAACCAGTAACAACATTCGGGTTGGAACTTTCAATTGCTGGCGATGTGGGTGATAAATCGGGTTTCTGTGTCTTCTCAATTGTCGGGAGGACTTTAGATGGTTTGATTTTATCCTTGTCCTTGGTTCCGACCGTGATTTCAATTTTCTGCCCATCGCTCAGCGTAGCGTTTTTGGTGACTGTGCTACCTCCGCTCTCCTTAATCTCTTTCTTCAATGAATGCAAGTATTTTCTATCCAAGAGGGACGGTTCAATCACTTCAGTGACAATATTCTCGACAACCTTCGAATGCGAGCTAATTATCGTTGCAGTATCATCCCCGTCTTCCTGAAGCATTGTCGTGAAATACGTAAATGTTGTGAGATACGTTTTGGTGGCAATAATATTCAGGTTAGCAAGGTCGGATTCTAATTTGTTCTTCTTCTTATTGGCGTCTTTGCTAATGGGTGATGTGTTGATCACACTCGGTTTGCCTTTCTTTTTCGGATGAAGGAACAGCTTCTCGGTAACCACATCCTTGGAAGTGGAGACGTTTGTGTTCACAACTGTAGCTGTGCCATCAACCAAAGTATTGAAGTAAGTGTATGTCACAAAGTAAGTCTTCACAACATCGGTCGTGGTGTATTCATTAGTCTTATCATCGTTTTCGTCAAAATCCAGTGCGATGTATGAGGTCATGACTGAGGTACCTTTGGGCGGTATAGACTCAGTGATGACAACTTGTGTAACAACTTCATTGGTGCGAATTACTTTGGACACCTTGCCCTCGTATAAAGTTTTCTCCAGGGCAATGGTGCTGTAATATGTGTTGGTGTCTTTTATCGCCGAGGCCTTGTCGTTGGGCTGGAAAAGCGATAGGTAATCATCAGGGGCCGTCACGGTGTTTGACACGACTCTCTTTGATGTCACGACCAAGGGCTGTTCTCCGTCCAAGATGGTGTTCAGGTACGTGTATGTAGTGACAAATGTGCCAACAGCCAGATTTGGATACTAAAATAATTAAATGATATTGATCAATATAGAGTGGATGATTGGGGAAAGCTCTTACCTGGGTGAGCGTGATGCCCATTGTGGGTGTCGGCAGGATTTTGCCCGTGCTGCCCGTGTTGCGCTCCTCGGTGGCAACGTTCGATACGACCTGCTCGTGACTAGATACGGTGGTGGTGCCGTTCTCCAAGTACGTCGTGAGGTATGTGAATGTTGTGAGGCAGGTCTTCGTTACGAACTGATTTGGATACAACGACGAGGATAAGCTTTCAATCTACGCACCAATATGTACATTAAATATTTGTGCCCGCTACATAGGACAGAACTCATTAAATACCTTGGAAGCTTCTTGAGGTAATACCATCATCATATTATTAGTAAGTGTGCTTGGCTTCAGCGTCACTGCCTTGTAAATTGAGCTGGGAAGCACTCGCTTGACATCTGGTTCACCAGGTAAGGTGGTTTTGTCACCAGCTACGATTACTTCGACGCCGTTGGACATGACTCGCGTCGCCAAATTATACCTGGCTTCCTCCATTCCCCTCGCAACTGTTCGTTACAAAGGCAAAAACATATTAAATAGGGCCAAGTAATAAAGAAACAGCATTTGATAACACAGGCTAGGCACAACACAATAAGAATCTATTTACAATTATGTACACAATGTACATCTGTACAGAATCTAATTTGGAAATTTGATTTTAATAAATATACAAAAGATCTGGTCCACACGAATGTGGGACTCACCTGGGTAAGACTCAAGTTGTGGGGATGCCGTCGAGGATGGGTTTAGTTGAGTCATTGGTATGAAAGGTAACAGCGATTCGGTCGCGTCCAAGTCCAAGAGCGTCAGTGTCGTGTACTTGGTCGTCGTGTCTGTCACAGTCAGCGTCTTCGTGTGCGGTTTTACTTCGGTCGTGGAAGTGACGATTTGCTCGTCTCCATTCACGCGCGTGACAACAAACGTATACGTGCGCAACTTACTGGACAATGTCGTCGTGATGTGGGTTTCCACAGTGGAGAGAACGGTGGTTTTCAGAAGCAGAATGGGAGCGTCTAGTGATTCGGACAGTTCGGGAAAGAAGGGTTCGTAATCGGGCAAGGGTTGGCTAGTGACTTCGTCATACATCTCCAGCGCTTCTTCGCGATCCTCATCTACCGTTTTCGCAAACTCTGAAAGATTTCCCTCGTTTATTTCCAGGTTCAGCGAAGTTACTTCGGAATAATCCTCGGTCGATGTGATAACATTCTCGCTGGATGTCTCCTCGTAATCTTCCGTGGGATCTTCATTGTTCGCCTCCACATCACCGATTTGACCACTGTCTTCTGTTTGCGATTGACTTACAGTGTCAGGTCTATCTGATTTCACTAAATGTTTGATCTTCTTCACACGAACTCTTCGCGTGGGCTTGATGGTGACTTCTTGAACGGTGGAAGGATTTACTCTGCGTTTCTTCGTCACGACGATTCGTTTGCGTGCCACCGTGATGTCGTTCGCTTCGGTAGTGCTGTTTGATTTCCGCTTCTTCTTGATCACACGCTTTCGGTGGTAATTTTTGGGAATTGCATCCGGTTCCAGGCCCTCGTTTCGGTCGTCATCAGGTGTTGACTTGAGATCAACCGAGGACGGAGCCCCCAGGTATTCGTCGTTGCTATCGATGTATTTCCCCAAATTTAACTTTATATAATCGTCCGGATTATAGTAGTTAGTACTTTGGATATCAATGCTTTGATTATAAATAGGTTCTATTCTAATTAACTTCTTAATGAACTTACGTTTACTCGATTTGTTAGCGTTAGTATTCGTCTGTCTCTTATTCCTAATTAATTTGATTTCCAATGTATCATTTTTGTCGGATATGTTTGTAGTTTGTAATTTCGATTGCTTCTTTTCAGAAAATGTATTTAGAATTTCGGAACGCCAATTTTCATTGCCCCGTTGAATAAAAATTGCAGACGTCTCCGGTTTGACCTTTGGCATGAGCGGGGCATACCCATCAAGGTCTACAACGCTAAAAAATTACCGTGAGATTTTTCCGTGCCTGCTTTCTCGTACTTCAGTTTGTATTTTTTGGAAGCCATCGTGCCGGGCTTGGTGGGTTTCACCATCAGCACTGGGGTGTCCGTGACCATTTTCTTGCTTACATCACCAACAAAGCTCTCCAAGCTTTCCGTTGGCGTGTTGAACGCTGGCTCTGAGTGGTCCAACACCACGTCGCCCATCGCGGGCATGACGTAAGTGTCGACGTATTCCAGGGTGCTTATTACCAGGTCGTCGAAAATTCTCGAAGGTAGCACCGGTACGTAGGTCGCCTCGCGCTTTTTCTTGTTTTCTTCCCCAACCACTACCGTAGAGAGCACCGTACTAAACTCACCAGGCGTGCGGCCCGAGACGTACAGAGTGATGACACTGGTTTCTGGTGCGGCTGGCTTCTTGGGCTTGGATGGTTTGTTGGCGCGTGGTGGCTTCCTGGGCGCCTCCGTTGCGTCGTCCACATTTTGATAGTCCTCATTGTTGTCGGCCTCTTCATCCAAAGCTAGGTTTTGCTTCGTTTGTTCAGAGTCTTGAAACAGAGCCTTTTTAAACAGCTCCTCGTTCGAATTGGCGTTGATGACTCCAGCCGGATTTTGCAAAAGCTGTTGTTGCTGGAAGAGCGGATTGATTTGCTGCTGTTGCTGCTGCTGTTGAAGCAGCAGTGGTACCAGCAAGCTGTTCAACTGTTGGTTCTGTTGAAGCACTGGTGTAGGTGTAACCACCACTGTATCCGTGATGAATTCGGTAGCCGTGACAACGTTTGTATTGCTATCAATGATGGTGGTCAAAATTTCCTTGCCTCGAAACGTGAGTGGAATTACTGTGGATGTCTCAGAAGTCACTGTCGTTACGTAAGTGGTTGTCCGTGTTTTAAACTCAGTTGTAGGTGTTCCGGCCACAGCTCCCGGTTGCTGGAGACCAAGCAGAGGATTAGCTTGTTGCTGGCCGAGCAGTAACTGGGAGAGCAGAATGTTAGCCAGTGGCGCTTGAGGCAAAGCAGGTGTCAACGTATTGACGATCGGATCAACAATATAAACCGTGCTCGGGATGACATGACTGAAAGAAGTCTTCCTGCCCCGAATATACGTAGGCGTAAAGATGACAGTGGTCGTGGGACTCTCATTAAGCGTGAATTTCGTCACTTGCTGGGCACCATTCGCGGCAAATCCAGTGGACTCGCTCAAGAGGACTGTAACGTCCTTACCGAATGGGTTCGTGGTTGTTGAGTACTGTTTCGGGCCCAACACTTCAGTGCTTAATTTCGCCGTGACAATATTTTTGTATTCCGTAATTTTACCATTTACCACTGGAATTGTAACCTCGGTTGGAATTTGATGCGTTACTGTGATGGTACCATCTGAACCAGGAACAACATAGTTGTTATCGATGTCTGTCACCTTTCCACGCGTTGGCCCACGACGCCTGGCGCTGCTGCTCTTCCTTGATTTGTTGTTGTTATTACTTGTTGTCCTCTCGGTGTTCGAGTTTCTCAGCAGGGATGATTGGCGGGAAGATGGGCGCGATGTGGGTTTGCGTAGATTGGAACTCACGGTCGAGGGCCTGCGAAAGTTACTCGAGCGGGTATTGCTTGAATCTCTTAGCGTGAATTGACTCCTTGGACTGGGCTTGGAGGGTACAATTCGAGGTGCCGGTGTGGTCCGGCTGCGACTGTTGTAACCAGTGTACCGGCTACGGGTGCGCGGTGGTTCTGTTTCCGGTTCTTCCTCTACTGGTGCGGGTGTGGTACGGCTCGTTGGCCTACGAAAGCGTGAGAAGTTTGTCTGACGTTTAGTTCGTTTGCGGATGAATGGCTTGATTAGCACGGAATTTGCGCGTGATCTACGTTCCAGTGGCGATGGCACCTTTTCAGTTTGAGTGTTTGTATCGGTACCTTCGAATTCAGTATCTTCATTTCCGTTGTTCTCAGCCTCGTCTGGCTGATCCTCTTGGCCTTCCTCTTCAACATCTGGTTCCGAAGTGGTGGTAGTTGTGAATAGGTTCCTCCTTGGGAAGAGAGAGTTAGCTGGCCGAGCCCTCGATGAAATAGCATTATTTCTCAAAGGTGTCCTGGTTGTTTTTGGTTGCGGTGTGGTCGTAACTCTGCCATTCCGACCACCAGCGCCAGCATTGCGGCTGGCTGTAGAGCCGGCGGATTTGGCAGTTGTCGCACGAGGCGCGGAAGTGGGCCGGGATAGTGGAGGCCGGCGGAATCGCAATAGCGGGTTAGCATTTCTCCTCGTTGATGTTGCTTCCAAAGCAGCCGTGGTGGTTTCATTCTCATCAACATTGGTGGGATCATCAGTCACTTGAGTGGTCAAATCATTTTCCTCATCTGAAACGGTCGACGGCAGCGTTACCGAATTGGCATTCCTGTTCGCATTGAAGGACGATGTTGGCCGAATGCGGGCAAAACGATTGTTGGCATTGAATGAGGACGATGGGCGAATGGGCGCGGATGAGATGGCCGATGATCGGAAGCCACCCGTTCTTCGTGAGCTCGAGCCGAAAACAGAAGCAGTCGGTTGTACTCTGCCGGAAGTACGACTTCTATTTGGCACAAACGTGGAGGATAATCCACCAGAGGCCGCTGAGCTTGAACTTCGGGGTCTGGAGAATCTGCGACTGCCAGATGCTGACGGTACAATGGTTGAGAAGGAACTACTCTTCCTTCCTCCACCAAATCTGCTGCCCGACTTGGTCGCCGGAATAGCCGTCACGGTTGGGGTGAAGTCACTTCTGGTAATAGTAGTAGCACTTCCAGCTTTGCTGCCCTTTCGCTTGGGCGCAAACGTCGGCTTGGCACGAGAGGCGAACGGCCGAATAACGGGCGTAAACGTTCTCTTTCTGGATTGGAAGGTAAGTCTTGATTTGACGCGTCCGTCTGAGTCCTCGGTGGAATTCTCATCGTCCTCATCTGGGTTTTCAGTGCTGTCATCAATACCAGCAGAGTCGCTGATTGAACCCTCGATCACCACTGGTGACGGGGAAATTGATGCGGTGGGTGTCACCTCAACATTCTGAGTCGCGGTTGGCGAGATGGTAGGCTCAATGATATAGCTGGAGGTGCTTTCGATAATCTGTGCATACCTGCCTTCAATCACTGTTCCCAGGACCTTGCTCTGGTACACCGTGGTAGTGTGTGAGTGAACAATCGATCCTTCAATGAGTCGCACTAAGCCGGTGCGATGAGCTGGCGGCTGTTCTGTCTGTGCGGACTTCTTCTCCTCGTCAACCTTGAAGCTGCTGGTGCTCTCGATTACTTGTGCATACAAATTATCTATATAGGTGCCAACAGCTTTCGTGGTGTAGAACAGTGTACTGATTCCATCCGCATCAACAATCTGACCCTGGTTGATTGATACGACCCCAGTTGGCTTCAATTTTTCTTCAACCTTAGAAGCACTGATCGTAGACGATGAGGATGAAGACACCGAAGATGCCGGCGCTGTTTCCTCAATTGGAGCTGTAAGAATGATCGAAGTACTTTCTAGCACCTTCGCATACAGTCCATCAATATAGGTCCCATAAACGTCGGTGGAGAGAACGGTCTGCGTGCCCGAATTGTCAACCGTTGACCTAATCGTAGACAAGAGACCAGTCGGTTTAATTTCTTTATTCGTATCCTTGCCAGAGTCGAGTGTGTTCAGGATCCCTTGTCCAATGGCCCTACCGATAGCATTATCCAGTTCAGCAGTCTTGTTTACAACATTGGTAACCGTTTCCAGACGGCTATTCAAAATGGTAGAGTTACCCACATAGGAGGTTGTGTAGTAGGTATAAGTTGTATAGTAGGTGGTCTGATCATCATCACCGTCCAGTCCCTTGCTGGGCTCCACTGAGGCTTCAATCCTTTCGCTTGAGTCCAGTGGAATAATTGGGTTCACGCTCTCAAGGGATGGAATCCTTGTGGTCACCACCTCAACGGGAGCGACCACACTTGTAGCCTGAATTTCTGGAACTACAGTTGGAACAATACTATCTCCTGGTGTAGGTGTCACCACATTAGACACAGTTTCCTCGCGACTGGTGACTTTCGTCGTGCCTTCCTTGTACAGTGTGGTCCAATAAGTGAACGTGGTGAAATATGTAATTGGCAAGCTCAGATCTTCAACGCTCAATGTATGCGTGGGAGTCAAAGTTTCTGTGACCACATTAGTGATGGTTTCCAGGCGGCTCACAATATTGCTGGACGTTGTGCCCTGATACATAGTTGTGAAGTATGTGAACGTCGTGTAGCTGGTTTGCAACAAAAGCGTTGGCGAGGGAATAATTTCGGATTCGTTATTAGATTCGCTTACAATTTGATCATCCAACAATACGTTGCGTTTGTCATTGTCGAGAATGCGCTTCTCTCCTCTCGAGGTGGAACTGCGCACATCGGTTACCATTGTGGAAATGGTTTCATACTCGGAAAGATCCAGCAGATCATTTTCGGTGGATTCATTTGCAATGGCAGAATTTGTTGGAGCCTTGTCGTCGCTTGATATAGCCGAAGTAGATAAGATATCATTCTCAATGTTGTTATCAATGGACTTGTGGCGATTAATCGTACTATTATATTTGCCAGCTCCCAGGTCCAAAGCCATGATTTTACTCTTGACTCCTTCCTGGCCCAAAGGAACCGTCGCGGTTGCTTCAATTTCTTCAGGAGACGTAGTTGGGGTCACGTAATTTGTGTATACTTCAGTGCGGCTTGAAATTTCAGTCTCGCCATCAACGAAAATGGTTGTAAAGTAAGTGTACGTAGTGTAATAGGTCTTTATTGCGTTGACAGTATTCAATATATTCTTATCAGATAGGGCTGGCGTAGCCTTTGCAGATTCGGTCAACACCCCCTCAGAATCGTCAAGATTGGTGGTTGCACTACCATCTGGCATTACAGTGGGCCGTCCAACGCCCACGCCGCTGGGCGCAATTTCGGCAAAGTCCTCGAATGTCACAGGCTTTGATTTGAAATCTTGATTGATCAATCCAGCAATGGCATCTTCGGTAGTCTGTGCGGATGGATCTAGGGTTGATGTTATAACATTGGTAATGACAACCTTGCGACTCGCCACAGATGAGGTCGACTCCTGGAAGTACGTTGTCAGATAGGTGTAGGTGGTGTACAAGGTTTTGAATAATAACTCGATTTCCTCGCCATTCTCTGTTGTCATTTCAGTAGTCTCGCCCTCCGATTCGGTGACATGCCTTCTCTCAGTGGTGATCTCGTTGGGGACATTTTCGGTGGTTGTTGTTTCATTTTCATGTTCATCATCGTCGTCAGCTTCTTCCGCCGCCAAAGTGGTGGTGACTGGAGGTTCAGTGGTGGTAGTTTCTGCATCCTGTGGCTCAGTTCTTTGCTCTGTTGTAGTCTCACTTGATTCTGTCGTAGTTACCTCAGTTGCTAAAATATTCTCTATACTTGGCGTTGCACTAATGCAGTTCTGTGTCTCCTTCGCAATTTCCGTGCTTACCACCTTATTCGATTTAATTGAAGTGGAGGTTTCGCCATCATCTCCGGGAATAAAGAAAGTTGTCAAATAGGTCAATGTTTTATACGATGTTGTTGGGACTACTTTCTGACCATCCTTGCATTCTTCAGATTCGTCTGTATCATCTTCGATGCTTAACGTTGTTGGTTCGGGTTGCTGCTCAGTAGTCGTTTGCTCTTGCTCAGTTGTGGTCAAAGGAATCTCATTGGTGGTTATTTCGGCCTTGAATGTTGTCGTTAGGATATTTTCTGTTGTCTGTTTTTCGAGTGTTTCGTCAGATTCTTCAGTTGAGGAAGGTTCCTCTTGAGATGATTCTTGGGTATCTGAATTTACTCTGGGCGTAGTTGTCAATACTGCCGTAGATTGGATCATCGTAGATGTCTCAGTGGACTCGTCATCATCAAAGAATATGGTTGTGGCTCCACCAAGTGACTTTTCGGTAGAGGAGGTGGTGGTGTCCCCAAAGAAAATTGTAGATGGCGTGTTCAAAGGTTCAGTTGCTTGTTGCGCAGCTTTAGCTTGCAGGGAAGCAAAGATCTTAGCAATGTCTTCGTCCGATGGCGTTGATAGCATCGGAATTTGCGATTCGGATGGTTCAATCGCATCAGGCGCGAATATAATCGTGCTTCCACTAGTCGTCATGATACTCTGTAGCTGCGGAGTTTCCTGCTTTTGCTCCGGCAACTCCTGCTGTTTGGGTGTGCGCGATGTACTATCGACAACCATGGTGGGGAGGCTCTTCTCCATTGTCAATTTATGCCCCTCGACGGTTTCCGTAACCACACCGGGTTCATGATTTAGGAAGGTTTTTACTCTCGTTGCGATTGGTGGTTCGTTCAGCGTTGAGGTGGGCCTGACGCTGGGTTTAATCACTTGCGAGGTTGGCTTTGGTAGTTCGGAGCTTTGAGGTGTGAACACAATGACCGTGTCGCCAACAGTGGTGGTAAAGTCCGCAAAACCTGTATAGGTAACAGTCTTCAAATCTTGTTTGTTTGGAATACCACCCTTGAAAAGCAATTTGGCACGTCGCTCAGCCGTCGTGGTCTGCTTGCTCCTTTCAGTATTGACATCAAAATCGGGCAAATCGCCCAAAAAGGAAAAGCCACTCGGGGAGAATTCGTTGCGCACAGTAAACGTGGGCAAGTTGTCCCATTCCCGGACTTTGGACGGGCCCAGTTCATCCTTCCGAATAACATCATTCTCTTCACTATCTAGCACCGAGCGAGGCGGCTGCAAATCAATGTGCCGATGCTGCGCGTTAATTTGGAACACTTTGACGTTGGCGTTGCCCGAGCCGCTGCTCACGCTGAAGCTGGAGCTCTCCTTTTTGGACTCCTCGAAGGGCACGCGCGGATTATTGGAGGGTTCCTGCAGAAGTTCCTCATCGCTGAGTTCCTTCGACTCCTCCTTCAGCAGGAGATTGGCGCTGAGCGGCGACGACGTTGGGAATACCACGAACGGACTATCCACCTGATTCGGTGAAATGAAATCGGTGTTCTTGACGAAGTTGGCCTTGCCGGCGAGGTTCGGATCGAAGTGCCACTTTTTGGATGAGGAATTGGGATCGAAATTGGGCGAGCGTGTCTGCGCGTCGTTGTCGTACAGTACGCGCGAGCTTTTGGTCAGTAAGTGCGCGTATAAACGTCCGTTATCGAGCGTGGTGCCGACCACCTGAGTGGCATACTCGGTGGTGACGCCCTCCTGGATGAACGTGCGGGCGGTGGAGGTCAGCACGCCGACGTCCGGCTTTACGTTGAGAAAACGCCCGAACTGCGAACGACCGTGACTGTCCACCAGCAAGACGGTCGTCACATCTGCGTGTTGCCCAGGGTTTTTTTGGAGTTTTGTGGATGTTTTCAATAAGTAGTAGTAGTGGTAGAAGAAGACGTCGAAGAAGTGACGTGTACATACAACGAGTGTCAAAACAAACAAGAGTCAGTTATTTAAAATACAGTAGCTATAATACATAAAAAAGGATATTAGGTGTTTAGTAACCATATTAATAATAACCTATTATGGGACACACTGAAATATATTTTTCATCTTCCTGTAGTTTTAGTAACCAAAATGTACATTACAAGCAGAATCTTTGTTATATTTAAACAATGCTACGAATATATTTATATTGTCATGAGATATCTAAAAACATTGATACGTATGTACAGAAGAATTCATGAATTTTAAAACATGCCATTACAAGAGAAAAATCTACATATTGAAAGGTGAAATGCTCATCATCATAGCAATTTTATGTGAAAAACAATTTACATACTAATTTCCTGAGTAAGGGCTTCCGCTGTTTTTTTCGCTACTTTATACAGAATATCTATTGATTGGTTAAATATGTAAATACTACAGCAAAAGAGAAACGAAGAACGAGTATTTTCCACTTGTAACTTTGGCCTTGACATTTTGTACAATTCTTTTTGCAAAATAACAACCGAATAAAGAATAGTGAAGAATCGGAAAGGAATGCTACGTTTGAAATGTTGTAACACTTATCGTGAGCAACAAAACAAAATAGAGAAATTTACATTATATTTGTTTGCAGCGATCATCAATAGTTAATATTAAAAAAACAAGAAAAACAACGTGATTTTACACTAGCTACTTTGCTACAATTAAACGAGACGAAGAATTGTCACAATATTGTTTAGTTGGTTGTTAGTGATTATAGATCAAATGATAGTCGTTGAGGAATTAGTCCTACCTTCTCCATCCTGCCGCCTTCTTCTGGGAGAGGAATTTATTCGTTCGCCTGAAACAAAACACACGGGTGATTAGCTTTCAATTCGGCATGAAAATACTGGGTACTTATAGGATATTTAAGAACAAGAACACGAGATGTGCTGGGAGGACTTCAGCGGAAAGTTGGAAAACAAGCGAACCGGCTGATATCCGAGCCGAATTCCGTCTCTCACAGGTGTATCAAGTATTCGCGCGGCTGCGCGGTGTTCTTGCGACGTACCTTGCGCAAGGTGTACACCACGGAACGAGGTCATTCCGGTGCGGCGCGACACGTTGATGGCGATCTCAGGGCATGCAAGTCCGATTCCGAATTCGGTTGCGCATTTGCCGCCCTGCATTTCTGCCCATGTAATCGGATCCGCCGCGCTGGGATTCATTCCGTCGCACTTGCCTTCGGTGTCCTTTCTGGACACCAGTGCCAGCACCAGCACCAGCACACCTAGATATCATCGTGGTGCAAGGGGTACGGCGGGCAAGCGCTTCGTACGCGACGCCGAAGCCGGCGCGTGTTCGTGTAATGATCAAGATTGGCTCGGGGGGCCTCGGGGCACAACCGCCTGACCGACTATCGGTCGACCTACTTCGCGCGCGCCGCGAAGAGCGAACGGAATCCGAGTGTGCACATGGTTCGGGCTGCGCGCCTCGCCAATAATTCCCATGCTCTGGCTAACATGCGCTGGCGGCGCGGGTAAGTTTTGCCCGTTTTACGCTTTGACGGAAATGCGAATGCAGGGAAGCAGTATCAAAAATGGATACAGGAGACAGGTACACATTCCAAACCGTATTGGTACCACTAGAGACTAGTGCAGGGCAGTAGTTGACAAAGCGCGTTCGAAATATGAAGTTGAAAATTAACTGAACACCATACCATGTTGGCGATTGTATCAACGGTATATTAAATTCAGTATCTTCCATATGAAGCGTTGTGATCATCGCTGCAGAATATTTGAATTCGAATCAAATGCGCATTTGGAATAATCAATTGCCGATTTGGAATTAGGTATTCGCCACTAATGTTGTGACTAGAGGAATTATTCTTTGCGAGATGAGCCAGCACTCAAGTTTAACTGTTTTGACGGCACACAACACACATTGCGGGAGCTGCGAAATCGCACGATTATGATTGCCAAAGACGCGGCGTGCTTTTTTCCATTTCATAATCAACTGGTACTGCAACAAGTTACGCGCCTAATTACTCATTAAACAACATGCAACATGGTGGCGTTATCCTAGCATTATTACCAGATACTGGCACTTGACTGCCGAATAATTGTAGACACATTTGCACAAAATGTGTAAGCCTCCAAGCGCAATGAATGCAAGTCGCATCATTTCGTCCGAAATGAAACGCAAGAAGAAGTCGGATTCAGCCGGACAAGAAGAGTGGTTTCTCGAAGAAACAGCAGAGCGAATGCGAACGTTGGTAGGCGATGTAATCGAATCGCAGAGAGAGAAAAAAAACCTGTCCACCAGCGGGCGATGCAGAGAGAACTTGAAAAAGTGATGAAATTGCGGTTAAAAGTGAAAGATGGTTTAATGTTTCGCCTCTCGGCGCGTCAATCAGCGAGAAAGAACGAAGCCCAATTTCCAATCACATTGCTGAATCTGTCTTTGGACCTTTACGTTGTTTTGTTCTACACATCTAGAAATCTAGATGCAGCAACAATATAAGCAAGTGCAGTGCATTTATAGTTTTGTAGTAATAGAATAGAATATCAAAATGGATTCAAGCGTTCGCTCCGAATAGAGATGAGCACAAATTGCTCCACTTCTCTCAATTTTTGGCACATTTGCTGTCGTGTCATGATCATGATTATCTGTGACAAACTCCAAAGCTCGTTAGCGGCTCCTGCTCGCGGCAATGTGTTTGTTTATACTTTATATTGAATGAAATAAATCACACTGTACTTGCGAGCGACTTTCCCCCATTATATTTATTACGGTATTATTATACGTCGATTATTTCGACGTTTGCTGCGTGCGTTTTGTTCATCACTTTGATCTGGTCGTGTTGTTTTCTGTGCGTCGTTTTTCTAGCGTTGACAACTAGTGTGGAAAGTGACGAGATTTAGCCGTAGCAACACAACGAATGCAGCAATCACACTTTGCTTCTTAACGTGTTAATTGCGATTCAGCAAAACTCCAAATGATTAACCCAGATTTTTCTTTTCAATATTATTGCTCTTCGTTTCTTTTTTTTTCTTGTATAGCATTACAATTACACAACGGCTAAAATAAAACGGTAACCTACCGCATGCTTCCAGAAAAAATACATCTTTCAATCATACGTGTTGTTAGTTTGCGCTTTATGAACAAATAATGACGTGGAAGAGAAACCGATCACTTTGGCTGCGAAGTGCTCCTGACACGGACGCAATCACAGGTTGATGCTTATGAGCTTATGACACACCCAGTGAACTTTTACCCAATAACACACTTGTTGCCGGTCCAGCCAACCTGCGGACTTTGAGCTTCGGCAGCCGTTGCGTGTGAAAAAAAAAACTGCCTTTGCTTTGCTCTCTTCTCCATTCCAGTCATTCACACGAACAAAACGGCTGCCATGTATCGGACTCGAACTGGAGGTGTGTTTGTTGGCTGATGTTTGAGGCGGCAAACATTCGGCGATACAACATGCATCGCTGCTCTTCGGTGGAAGACAAACCACCGCGGGCGAAACAACGTGTACGAAGCAACGAACGCTTTGCGTGCGCATTTGAATTTGAAATTTCATTGTTTGTACGTTTAGCATCCAGCTTACTATCTAGGCGGCTAGATACATATTACCAATGCCAGCAAGCAGCCGCCGCAATTTTTATTTGTGTGAAGACGACGAAAATGATTGCGATAACTGAATAATAATCGATGAAGTGGGAATTCTTCCCATAAATATTTATATGGCCCGCCTTGAAGCCACCTCACGTTGAACTTGCTTTGAATACGGACAATACGCTGAATGTAATTTATGACATCGCGCAGGAGTCGCGCCGTTGCAAGACCTTTCTTTTTTAGGACAACTTCGGGTAACAATTGCTTAACGACCGCCGCGCCGCCGCCGTGCGTTATATGGCCGCGGCATGGATTTCATTTACTCCACTAATCGTTTTATGTCCGAATTGATGCAGCAACTTTTCCCAGGACGGCCATATTTCAACTTTCAACTCCACTTATCGTCGGCGCTGGATTCGTAGTTTCGTCAAAGTGTGGTCAGCTTGTTGCTGCGGTAATAAAATAATTATCACCGATTCAATTACGGCAAAGTCGATCATTTCCAACGCGGCAATTAACTGCGATCGTGTCGACTGGATCCCAATTTACCGTAAGCTGCATGGTTGCAGTGAATTACTTTCTGCTGCGGCGATTTGTAATTGTGGCTTGGCTTGTTTACTCATTGCTGCGATGTGTCCATTATACTTGCAGAAGTATCCCTATTATTACAGCTTGCAGGAGTTGTGCGGTGCCGCGCCACCGCGTTCGTTTACGCTTATGTACATTTATGATCTACAATGCAACATGTAACCGATTTGTTCTTGTGCCACGGCGTAACGCAATTGATTAATACATTAAATCAAAACAACTGTACTGATTACGGCAAATTCAGGCCATCTGCCCAGTCGCAAGTGAAACGTAAGTACTGCACCCTCAGTTCAGGAAAGTAAGCAAGCTTTTGTGCGTTGAGTTCGGTTGAGTTCGGCTCTCTCTCGCACTCGTATTCAGCATACGACGCTGGGAAAGAAAACCAAAACAAAACCAGAGTCAGTAGATAGGAAGAAAACATGCATCAAGCGCCACCTTGTGACCTGAGTACTGAAGTATGTGAAATGTGAACTGAGTTGTGTCATATATTCTAATATGAATTCTATTAAATTTAGTGTTAAACTTTAAACGTCAATAACTTCTAAGAAAAGCAAGATTTCTTTTAAAACATATATTATCGATCTTTGTCAGTTTTAGTGGGTTTTAGTTTATTATGCAACGCGCGAATACGGATGGCGATAAATCGCGACTGTTACATTCTCATCATCATTCTCAGTTTCGATTTTAAAATGTCTAAATATGTAACAAGGTAGTCAGTCCAGTAGCCTGCAAAGCGCAGTGATGGATATGATCACATACTTCGCGCAAACAGCAAATCGACAATCGACATTCCATGTTGCAATTTCTTGAAACATAAGTTATTTGCTGATCCGAGCAGTTAACTTTGACATGCATGACATTTGAACCGTAGAATTTTAGATAATTTTGAATAACAAATGTTGGAGAATGTTTTTTTTTGCAATTAGATAATTATAACATCATTACTCTATGACTAAATGTAAGCATTTGGATCAAATTTCTTAATTTCCCTGCGTTAAAATTGTTTAAAAAAATGATTTAAACTATTCTGTGTTACATCATTTAAGTTAGTTTCAGCTTGGTCTCATCAGCGCGGTAAACCTCAAATTCTAACCGTATAATAACGCACACGCTTTAAGTTTTAAGTTTAGCAGTTTGGGTAAATGCAGGTGTAAAAAGCAACGAGTTTTTGATGACATCAAAATAGTGCGGCCGAGCCGCGGTGGAAACACGTAAATTTGAACTAATGAGACGTAAACAACGACAATTACGTGAGCAAATGAAGCAGGCTCGTGGAAAAAAATGCAGTCCTAAACGACCGCAACGCACATTTTGCTTGCTACGTGATTGCGTCTTTATTTTTCACAAAATCCGCATGATTGCAAGTCAAGTCACGTGTCACGTCCGAACCTAAACGCACCGTAAAATATCCGAATGTCTCTTCCAATTGGCGTTTGTCTCTGTGCATTAAAAACTCGTTGATATTTAGGTTTCAAGTTATTTTTAACTTTATTTTCTTATATCGCTGCGCACGCGACAGGGCACTGGTGTCGCCGCAACTTGTATTCGAATCGAAAGAGAAAGGAAAGAAATTTTAATTCAATTAAAATTAGAAACGATTTCTTCGCGCCGAGGCGTTATTTTCTTTCGCACCACATTGCAGTGCGAAGGTACTGACGCAGAAAATTGCGCGTTTTTCACTCCCGGATTTGCGAGGCTGTGAATGGATTTGAATGTTCGTTTCACTGCCCATTGATGAAGATATGGAGGCTCGAAATTACATCGAACAGAGGTACAGTGGAGCTGGGATTGGAACGTCGGCGTGTTTGGAAAAAAAAGTCGCATGTCATGTGAAAGTCCGTCCTGGTCCCATGCATGCACGGCAGCAGCATGCCTAGGAATTATTGCCAGTTGCGACTTGCGACTGACACGAACCGTTGACGAAGTGCCCGTATGTCAGTCATTCGGCGATTATGTCGTCGGGAATTGTCGCACATTCAATTGATATTTTATATGATCTCTTCACTCTTACGGCACACGCATCGGATGCACGCGCTCGTAAATCGGCAACATGGCTGCGGCAGAAACGAAAGGTGCTCGAAGGCAAGGAGCCAAGGCGTCGAGCATCGAGAACGGTTTTGCTTCGTTTTTCGCTACTTTGCGTCACGATTGCCGCCATTTCATTCACATGCAGCCAACACAGCACACATGCAGACACACATGTTGTTCGCGCGTTGCAGAGGAATGCCGCGCGTATCCGCGGCGACCGCTCCTCCGCTGCGGGGAGAGGATAAAAGAGATAACACTTTCTCTTCGGGCTTCGATCTCTTCGACGCGCCGCCGAATACCAGACGCCCAGGCCGCTCTCCTAACGATGTTTATGTTTGTAAAAGATTTGTAATAATAGCATCGATCCGCGCGTACAATGCGCACAGCTCAGCGCCGCATGTTGCACATGAGGTTACGCGATCTGCATAAATGCGCAGCTCCAACTTGAATCGCACGGAGCAAGCTTATAGTTTAAATTACTGTCTTTAAATTAGAGCGTCTAATATTACCATGCAAATAACTGGCAATTTTATTTGGAGTGAAGTAATCATTTTTTTTGCCGCATTCAATGCTAATTGGAAATGGGAATTTTAATTCGCATTTAACGCCGCTGTCGCAAATTGGTTTCAAATTGATTTCTCATTTAAACCGGGCGGCCTTTAATTTCAATAAATATTCATGCAATCGGCATATAAATTAATTCCAGCAGCCCAAGCCCAGCAATTATTAATTCAATAATTGTTATACATTCATACTTTGAATGTATTTTATAAATTCATATCAAGGACCAAAAACCATCAATTTGTGAAATGTTAAAATGCCTTCTCAGAAGAATATCTCTGGGCAAGTATTACTTCTGTTGTAAAATGAGGTTCAACGCCAGTGAAGACAAGAATAAACAAGAATAAGTTCCCTTCTCTTGTCAATTGTCAGATCTGTTTCGCCCGTCCACATTTATTAATGATAATTGCCCAATATCGTTGGGAACATCCTTTTTGATGTAGCATTCAGCGCCACTGAAAATTTGGAAAGCACGACCGTTAGCACTCAGCGAACTCCCGCAATCTACCACACATGAACGTCTTGGCAGTTCGAACATTGTTTTTGGTTTATTGCTGCGGCGCGCGCCGCTGAACGGTGCAAAATGCGTGTGTTACTGTTAATCGGCAATAAGTGCACGAGCGTTTGAAGACGCACTCAGTGGACGGCGGCGATGTACGAGCAGCAGGATCCGCGCCGGAAAACGGAACATCAGCGCGGACCGGTGTTCGCGCAAGAACTCATTTTCTGCAACTTGTTGCTTCGCACTACAGGGAAGTTATTGCGAATCTATATGCTCACCAATGCATTTTTACGAAGTCGTATTAATTTATAAAGCAGACACCAAAGACGAGTGCCCAAAAATGTACCCTAAAGTTTGGCAATTTGTTAAAATTTTGGAAACACGTGACAGAAAAGGCTATATTTTCCGAATACGTGGACAATTTGTTTATTTGCAGATTCTGACAGCTAAAAAATGTTTATTGTACAGCCCTTAGTGTTCTTTACTGTGCGCGAAAATGGACCCTAAATATCTGAAAGCATTGTTCCTTTTAAAGTTTTTTTTTCTTTATCTGCAGAAAAAAATCTAAAATACCTCTATTATTTGTAGATGCTGTTGATAGCTAAAACGATGCGTATTAAGGTAACACAAAAGACGGGAAATGTCCGAATATTGACTAATAATTTATTGAACACGTGGTACTTTTACAAGTCTTTGTAGATTCTGAATTCTTAAGCTAAAAAGACACTCTTAAATGAAAGTTTATCAACGGAATTGTGAGTTTGGCTTTCGGCTTTACCATGAATCCCCTGTATATATCGAGGCATGAGTCTTGCGTTGCCAATGCTGTGCCAATATCTGCGTACCGATGCTAATACCGTAAGTCTTGATTCTTTATGCGCACGCCGAACATACGCAGGCATAACACTACAGGACATGCGCTGTCATAAATATCATTCGCATTTGTTAAGCCTTCAACGGCGGAGTGTATTTAAATTTTATACACATTTTTTTCTTCTTTCTAAATTCGATTCAATTTGAAAACCATCAAGTCGTCAGTCACGCTTCAAATTGTCTCGCACTTCTTTGCTTGAGGAGTTTTCACGTGCGCCTGCCGAGTTGTGACTGCTGATTTGCGTGCGTCTTGCGGCCGCATCAAGTACTCGCGTAATCAGCCTCTGCCCAAATACTTCATCGCGCAGAAACGCGCGTTTTAAACGAAATTGAAAATCGCGATTGCACAACGCGCAGCGCGTATAACAAAAAAGAAATGATCGTACGTCGTTCGTTACATAATTGCCGTCTAATGAAAACGGTGCAGGAGGGAGGGGATTGGCATTTTGGCGCGGCGCATTTCTCCAGGCGAGATGGCGATGGCACGACGCCTTGCGGAATTTCACCTCGCCGATTTTCTTTGCGCGAAGATGAAACTCAGCGGACGCAGCAGTAGGCGCTTTTCACCGGCAATGAAATGGAAATAGCAGCACCGCGCCAATGGGCCATTGTTGGCGATTTCGTAATAGAGCCACCGCGCCGGGCCACGTACGTGTGCATTAACGGATGTTCTTACTGTATCCGCACACGCGTGCATATTCTCGCCGCCGAGCGATTGGCAAACGGTTGCTGCCGAATCCGGCCGCGATCCGATCGAGCGGTGCGGAGAGACGGACGAAATAATCAAGGTGCGTTGGCTGGGCTGCATGTGTGGCGGTTTTCAGATGGACCGAAAACTTTCTCTTCGCGCTTTTTAGCCGGGCCGCTCGACTCGACTCGGCGGCGCGACTGTTCGGAATATCGTGCCGGGCACAACAGCCACAAACAATACTTATAGCCCGGCATTCGCTGATCGGATGCCAGCCGAAGTGTGGCAATTAAAACCGAAGCAAAAAGTCGCGCCTGGTGCCATGCTGGTTAATCAACGAAATTGCGAAACTTGTGCTTCCGATCGAACCGAGATTACTAACGAGATGCTTGTTTGAGCGTGCGAACAAACTGCGACGCGCATGCGCGCCATGTACACCGGATTAATTTCTCCGCCGCATCGGCGGCATTGTCTGGAAAGCGGCGATGTATGAAGCATTAATTACCGAAACAATAAGTGCTTCGGCATCGGCCACCACCTAAATTACAATTGCTTTTTTTCTGCTGCTGCTTCTGCATCGCGGATACTTTCTTTGTTCCGCCACTTTGTGGGATGGTATGCGCCACATACCTGCAATTTGTACCTGTACCTGTACCTGTACCTGTACTGACACCTGAGACTGACTTCGGGAAAGAAAGCAAGTCGAGCCGGGTTGGATTTGACACCGCGCGCGACGAAAAATTGTGCGTGAAAACAACGGCTGGAGCCGGTCGAATGATCAAGAAACGAGCTCGCTCGTAATTAGACATTAGTCGAAACAATGTGGCGCGTACGCCACAGCGATACACGAGATCGCGCGCAGTCCGGCCGGACAACTTTCTTCGGCGCTTGTGCTTTGGGAGAGTCCGCGCCGCGCGTCGCAGAAAATCACGAATGCGACTTTTCAATCTTCTGGCGAATTCTGCAGCGCGCGCCGCGATTGCCAAGACCATTCGCGCAGAAAACGCACGGCAGCGCGAGTGAAAATAACTTTCGATTGATTGAACGCTTAATGTATTCCAAAACCGCAGCAAAAGTGCTATTATGCGCTTATTAATACTGACTAATAACTAGTAGCCAACTCCGCCGCCTGCGTCAGTCGCTGTTACTCATTTAATTAGAATTTCACACAAACATTGCAAACGCTTTATTTTTAACGTAATATTGTTGGTTTTTTTAAGCAATTAGGTTTTTACCTCTGACGTCATCCGCGCCGAAAAGTGAAGTGATTTCGGCATCGTTGTAATGCTCAACGTAAATAACACGAATTAAGTCGGTAATATTATCATTTGTCACCTTGAATATCGAATGGAACGAATTTGTTCTGGGGTTTCAGAAGAGCGTCGGAATCAGGACAGTAATCAGGCACTAAATTATTTTTATTGCATGACAAAACGCCGTATTAGCAAGCAGTGGACTCGAAGGTGTGACGACTTTTTTTCGAACGGAAGCGATTTTTAGCTGTATCAGTGCATACGTTTACATGATCGCGGATTGTGAATAACTTAATTAATGTGGAATTGGTTCAATGTCGTCTGTTTGCGCTAAGAGACGCCAGTAGCACAGTAGCAACGCCTTTAGCCAATATTGAGCTTAATTGTCTTTTAAATATAGTTATAACACTTAATATTACTATTGGTCTACAAGTCGATGTGATACAAGATACAAGATACAAGCAACAAGTTGGCTATGAAATATCGCTGATATTCGAAGCGTGCACTTGCTCTATGCGCGAACTTCGCAAACAAATACCAATCGCATTCCGAATAAAAACTAGTTTCGTTTCAACAGCGCTGCAGCGCCGTCATGATATAATAAATAATAACCGAGCTGCAGCAAGTGCATGCTGTACGCGCACACTTTTATTTCATTAGGCATTTTCAAGTAATAGCGCTTAAACGGCGTGCGGCGCGGCCGGGAGACGCCAAGACGCGAGAAAGGAAAGCGAAGGAAAGCGAGATATGTATGCGATACATATGCGCATAATAATAGTGGTACACCTAATCACTAATCGGCCGGTGCCACTCCGGCGCACGTAAAGACAAGGCGCGTTCCCACCTCAAGACGGACCGTGATGCTGATGCTCGCAGTCGCTCGCTGTAGAAAGGCAATAAATAAAAATGTGCCCACCGGAGACCGGCATGAGAATCTAAATCAAAAACTAACCAGTCCAGCACCTTGAAACTGGGCGATTTAAGTGCAGAGACTCTCAGTCCTCGAAAGCGAATGAATTGCACTGCACTTGTTATGGACGACTCGCGCGCGCAGCAACTGGAAACAGATGCGCAAAGTGTAAGTGCAAAGCGATCAAGGAAACTGTGTTTGACTTTTGGCTCTTCGCGCTGCCATCCTTCAGTTGCTGCGGCCTGCTTCATGAGGAAACGTGAAAGGTTACAGCGCGCGCACGAAGGAGGAACTTTCAAAGGTTACATTTATTTGCCGATATTCCTTTTGTGCCGGTTGATGCTTGATTGTTGAGTATGTTGAGCACGATGCTAAGTAATGCGCAAATTGAGTGCAGCCCCAGGAATAATTATGATACGATTTGGAATAAGTGCACATAAACTTAACAGGCAGCTAAAACTGTAATCACTTCATTATGGTGCGCCTCAATCGTATGGTTCCGCTTGACATGTTTGGGTAAGGTGCGCAGACTTCCGCGTCTGACCACCCGATAACTTTGTCTCCGATTACAAACGACGTCAAATCGCACCATTCTATTACGACACGCGGGCATCCAAAGTGGCAATCGCAAAAAGCGGCGCGCCATAACGAGAGGATGACATCCGTGAATCTGCTTTCCGCGCTGGATTCGGCTGCTTTTTTCGTGTCGCGTTCGGTCTTTGCGCGCCGCCGGAGCGACCGGCGCGTTCTGGTATTTTACGCGGCGGCGAACAACAGTTAAAATGCAGCGACGCAACAAAGTGTCACGACGCGCGACAACGCACGTCGGGTTAACCCCGCGCACGCGGATCCTTCAATTACGGATCAATTACGTCACTTCCATAAGTGACGACCGCGTTCATCAGCACCTCGGCCCATCGGCCGCTAATTAACTTACAACTTGCTGCTCGTTTTCAGAGGCGCAGCGGCACTATATTGAATCGGACCGGACTTGCAAAAAAAAAGATGTTAACAAATCGACATCCAAGATACACCACGCATGTACAACAAGTGCGTACATGTGTGCCAAGCTAAGTAGGTATTGCTATTAAATGTTGCTACCACTTGAAACACTTAAGAGGCATAAAATTACGAATTGAATTGAATCCGAAATTAAATTCGTCGCGCGTCCAACGCGCCGCGCCGCAACGCTGATCGTCGATTTGGGCTCCGTTCTTCGTTGCGCGCCTAGCATTCACTTCGCTCCATCTCACCGTCTGGTTGTTTATCGTTAAACACTGTAATAGCCCAATTTCGTGAATCTGGGTTAACAATTTTTGTCTTCAGGCGTCGATTTTATGAACATCTTCAAACGACAACCTCCACTTCGTGTCTTCGTTTTTTTTTTTATTTGGAGAGCAAGTGCTTCCTTCATGTGTGGAAAGATTTACGAGTGCCGCGCGAGTTTGAAGTGAAATTTACTCCGAAATTTACAGCACCGACAGTTGGAAAAAACAGAGTCGAAAATCTCTTAATAGCTGAGTTATGACCACTAATATAGGCTTATAAATATGTATGATGGTTTGTGATGGCAGTGGGTCGACTACAGACTCCACCGTCTATGGGACGATACTCAATCGTCCTACAAACACGACGCCATGCGTATATATTGGGTATAAATTACCGTATCCGAAGTCAAAGTAGAAACATGAATGATTGTGTACTCGGGTGCCTGGCGTTGAGTTTTAATGCAGCGCATCAACGCACGAAATAAAATGTGGGCGCATTTAATGGCTGGTTAAGGCTTTCTTTCTTATCGGGCCGTGATATCTTGTGAGTAATCATTTATCTTCTGCATTGTTCGATTCATTCATGCGTGTATTCATTAAGTAGGCAGTACGCATATATTTTACACTTTTAAAGCAAGTTTTAACGAAATACACCAGCAGATTCTTGAACATCGGCTTGCATTTGAAGTCTTCTTCCGTTACTTGCGAGTTGCAAATATTGCTACAGGCTCGCTGGGACAGTTCGTACGCATAATAAGCAGCAGGTTGGAAGTTGGAAGTTGCAAGTGATTCGCGCAGCGAGTCTGCATTGCCAGCTCGCGTTTGCATTGACATCATGACATTATGTATTCGCCAGCGCGACGAAGACGAAACCTGCTCGACGCACCGGGCTGCAGGTAGATTAATTAATGGCGAATCAGGATGTTGTAATTTACGAAGCAGCGACCTACTTGCGCGCGCGCGCAGGCGCGCTGGTTCATCGCCGCGGCCCAGTCATCTTCAGCGGCGATCGCCGGGTCGTCTCGGCTCGCCGTCCGAGCGCATAATCGCGCGCCGTCTGCGGTTCGACATGAATTAATCAAATCGTCTCCACGCGCAATATGCGTAATTGTTTCGCAGTCATCTTATATCATTGCAATCAATTTGATTCGATCAAATGATGCGAACTGTACCAGCTCGTTTGAAAATAATCAATCCTGTTTATGTGCGATGCGCGTCTTTCCCAATCTTCAATATTATTTGCTCGAGCTGCAGCTGGTAAAGTTGTAATCATTTTCGCCATGTCTACTTTTATAATGACCTGTGGATGCCTTGATGTCTTTGTTACGATGTATCTCGACTTGTGAAGATGCGAGATGCTGCCCGAAGACGACCAACGATTGGTGTCAGTTTATGACGAGGAGAAATTGCGTTCATAGCGGGCTGGCAATTCACAATTGCTGCCGGAGAGATGCACAAACTGGGCACCTGGGCACCTGGGCAGATTACGTCATAAACTGCACTGGGCAGCGTGTGCAGATTACGATTAGCCTAATCGCTTATTAGACTTAAATCGTTGCGCGTATAACTGTTTTAAAGAACGCTAGATGCCTCTTTCATACATGGCAATTAGACCAGACGCGAAATTGACCGGCCGAGGTGGACAATGCAAGAAACTTATCAATTAGTTGAATCAATGGACGGCCGGATCGTAGGCAACGAAATGGCCGCGGCGCGGCGCATGTGGACGTGCCGTTAGTCTGCCTCTTGAAGATGACGGCCGCGGCGCGGCGGTGGCAGGCGCAGGGCCCGGGCCGAGCGCGCCATCGCCGAGTGTGGGTCATCCATCCAGCGGCCGACGCCGTCGGCATCGGCATCGAGGCGGCAGCCGGCGCGTAGCGGTACCCGCCGCAGCGCCAAGTGTCTGTAGGTCGTTCCGAATGTGTGCTACAGGCCGGCAGCGCCGCGCCGGGTAGGGTTACGGCACCGCGGCTGTGTGGCACGGTGCCGCGGTGCCGTGGGTGTCCGCGGACCCTACTGACACACTAATCAGGAATGCCGCGTACACCGCCGCGGCGCGCGTCGCAAAAAGCCGGCGAACGGCACCGGAGGAACGCGGGCAGCGCGCACAATTCGCACCGCGGCCCCCACGGGCCGCATCTAGAATACTTGAGCACTTGCCGAACCCTGGGCGTTGTTCAGCGGCATGGGCCTGGGCCATCTACTTATAATAACATATGGCTGCTCGACCAATGCGCATCCTCCAAAACTTCGAGCACAACAAGTTGCCTATAGTGGCATACAAAGCAGATGCTGCAACATGCAAACTTGCAAGGGAGCAAAGTCAATGCATCAAAAGTTGTGAGCACGTTCGAATTTATAAAATTATATTAACGATATTAAAGTCTATACTTATAATAATTAATAAAACTATTAATTTTAGTAGTCGCAGTTTGTAGAAACTGGGATGTTTCAAAAACTAAACATTATAGAATCACTATAGGCAACTTCTATGCTCCATGCATTGTCAACTTTTGAGGCGCCCATGGCGGGTTTCTGCGAGGTTCTGCGCAGCTCAGTCAGCCATATACGATAGTATAAGTATATGGCTTGGGCCCTGCTGCGAATACTTTCAGTTGTCAGGTCGCCGGCGCAAAAACTCGCGCGGCCTGGGCGAAATGGCGGTGAAATCAATTTGAGCATTGGCATCATTAACACACTGAGATAAATTCAGAGTGAATGACTCATGAGTCTCAAGACGTTTGCCAACCTATGCTATGACCAACCAAAGCTTTGCGTTGTTTTTAACTTGTTTACGCAACTGAAGGTATGCTGCATGTGCTTTGCACTATGCGCGTATGTACACGGTAGCCGATGATTGATTTACTCAGTTCGCAACTTTCTTAAATACTTTGAATAACTCATGCGCTGGCCACGCTGGGTGGCTGGGTAGCGCGCCGAGTCCGCTCGAATCGCATGAATAAGTTAAACGAACCCAGCCAGGTTTCGCGGGCCGATCCCTGAAATATTCTCACTGTTTAGTCATCGGCGGCGCATTCGTGTTTCCACGTTGCGCGGATAAATGATTGGTTCGTGACATTTCTCGTACCACTTTGCATGATAGCATGTCGATTGTGTCCGAGAGTGCAATATGAAGAAACGCAGAAACGAAGACCTCGGCAGACGTCCGTCATACGCGTGCGCATAGGCAAACCAATGACCTACTTGAACGAAAGTTCAACAAGGATTCTACCAGTTTTACGGCGGCTGCGTCTTTTCTCTATACGCTTGCACACTTGACGCATGCGCCAAGCATATCTTCAGGTGTTTTTGAGATACGGCCGGGTACCAAATTAAAGATAGTTCTTTTTTTGTCTCTCGTTTATTAAAGGCTTCGTGTGAGGTCATTCCTTCGTTTGTACATTTCTCCTCCAGTTCTTCTTCGACTTCTTCTGCCTTGTGTGTTGCTGCGCTTCTTGTAAACGATTCGCTGTTCGCTGTTTACGTGCGAGCGACACGCCAAGGCTGCACGTAGGCCACGCAACACGGCGAGCGCATCCGGAATCTAATCGAATCTAGGACTCCTCATCCTCACCATTTTTGCCATCAGTGCCGAATTCGAGAGCGCGGCGCACAAGAAGCACAAGAATTGCCGGATAGCGTTGCATCGATCGCGATGCGCGCGATTACGATCAGCTGGCCATTGTTTGCGCTGCCACCTACAACTCAATGCAACCCAGTTGGACTTGGCAAATGATGCAGCCTTCTTGATCGCGCGTATTCGTAATATGTCAATAAAGTGGTGCTGAATGCAAGGCGCTTTAATACACAGCATCCATGCAAATTGCACGCGGGCATGCAATGGCGCAACAATCAAGGTCATTCTTGCACAACCGAGGCGACTGAGGCGACTGAGGCGAGTCCTACTCACTTACAGGCCATTAGGTACGACCGCGACGTTTACGGAGGCAGAAAAAACCGCGCACCGCAAAACGGCATAATGCGACAACGCGACAAGTGGCCGCGAAGGCTTCGCGCGGACTCTGCAGATAGCGATCGCCGGCTGGTGGCTGTACGCATATGTAAGCAACCATTGCAATTAGCATCGCATTGTGGTATAATCCACATGATTATAAACATATTATGAAGGTACGTACGCGCCAAGATGCAGTACCACCAGCGACACATAAATAAGCGCGTAATTAATATCATTCCAGGAGACATGTAATACGAGGAAGTGTGAGGAAAGGTCGAATCGATTGCGACAGAAATCAGTCTAAAAATACCTCCACCTGGCTTCAGCTAAAGAACAGTTAATCAAAAGTTGAAAATATCCCGCAATTGAGATATTGTATAATACAATACATATAATTTGGTTCAGTACTGCAGTGTGTAATACTTATTTGCAATAATGGAGCGTCGTAATACTGGTAATAGGTTGTAATAACTAATATAATAGGAAATTTATAAAAGCGTGTGACTCCAAAAAGAGGCAGCATAATTAATTACGAGCGTGAGCGCGTTTCACATTCAACAATGGGCGATGGCGATGTACCATGCTCCCCAGTTCCCGGCATTCTTCTTCGAACTGCTTCTATTTTTTTTTGCTTCATTTGTATCAAATGCATGCGGTTTACCACTCGACAATTTATTGCATATTATTTGTTTGGGCATGCCAATACACTGGCTCCGACAACATTGTGGCTGGTTAGGTTAGGTTGTGTATCTACCAATAGTAGTAGTAGAGTGGATCCTAACCTGCCGCATGTGGAAGACTAGGTTAAGTCTGGAGACATCGCAACATTTTAAACGAATTTCCTAAATTCTACAATACTTCCAAAGATAACCTGATATTATGTTTAGCTGGCTTTAAATCGACTAAATCCGCAAAAAATCGATGATGCAAATATTCTTTGAAAATTGAGTGAAGATGGCTCATCTATAAAAAAAAATGTACCATTTTTCTTGTTTTGAAAATGTTTTACTATGGACGTCAGTAGGAATAGAAGAAACATGAAGAACTTGAAGAACAAGAAAAACTTGAGCTTGAAAAAAATATTTGAAAGTATTATAGTAGACAATGCTAAATCATAAAAAAAATCTTATTAAAAATCTTTTAAGTCTCCCTCAATGAGGGTATTTTCATAAATTTCTTTATGGGAAGTTACCAGAACAAGATGCCATGTTTTTCAACTGTAGAATTAACAAAACACTAGGGTACCATCAAAGATTAAATATTTCATTTTATTTCGCATCATGTTTACATAGAGTACACACTCTTCAGAATTGTGCCAAGTGCCAACGATCAGCAGTGTATTGAGTATTGGCGTTTGTGGCAAACTGGAGAATTTCCGCCGCAGTTAAAGGTCTACCTTCAAACTGGAACGAGACAAAACGGCATAATAGTGCCCGGGATAAAGTGGAACGAATAAATTCCATGCCAAGTCGCCGGCTGTACATGGGCCTCGGCGCCGGCGATGGTACGCTCCGCGCGCGCATTATCCGCAACAATCGCAATCGCTTTTTGGCGCACGCGCAGCGAGCGCTACGCCGGCGGCGCAGCCCGCGGGAATCGAATCGCGGGCGCCGAACAATATTCGGCCCGCAATCACAATCGCGCGCACTGCGCACAGTAGTTCATTATATCGTGTGAAATAGGTGAGTGGTGTGGCTCGGCAGCCGGCAGCCTCCGCGCGCTCGATGCCCAAGATTGTACAGCGTGTTGCCCCAAGTTACGGCGAAATTGGTAATATGGTATCCTCGCCGTGCCGATACTCTACTTGCGCACTTTGCAGGCGCGGGTCGCGTCACGCAGTTCCGGCAGCCGCGCAGTGTGTGCTTTGCTTTACGCTCCGACGCCGACGCCACAAAGATGTTTGCGCCGGCGCCGGCGCCGTTTGTATCAATTCGATGGCGATGGCGTCATTACTCCTACGTTCGTCGCATCGCCGCGCCGGTTCCCAGGTCCTATTGAAAACAAGCGCTTCGGCATTAATACAAAAAGAAGCAAAAAAAAAGCATAAATACGCCGACGATCTTGAGCCAACCAGTCATACTAATATAGATATGTAACATGTGAAAAATGCGAAACCGTTAACAACCCAATTCTCTCATTTCGGGGCTCGGAAGACGTTCCGGTTCCACCGGTAACGAAAATTCAATTGTCGACTTTACTAAGCCTTCGATGGGAATCCAAAAAAAATGTGAAGATATTCTAAAATCGCAACACCTCTAAAGCTAACGTCTAACTCTAAAGCGTACACATTGTTGACAATTCATTGGACAGTTAGCTGCTGCCAAGCGGTGCTCGTCTCAAATCTTTATCAATTAACGTTGGACAAGATGTAAATGAGTCGGGAATGGAACTTGCAGTTGCACTGCGCCTGCGTCCGTAACAGTTTCGCCGTGCTTGTTTGCTCATTTAATAAAGCATTAACGCGCAAGTCGCACGTGAAATACGGGCGTCCTCGTCGCGGCGATTTGTATATTGCGCCCGGCGCGGCGCGATGCGCGGAATGAAGCAGAAAAATGCGGCACGCCGTGCGCTGCGATGAAAACCACAAATAGAAATGCGCGCCGAACACGTATAGGAAACGGTCTAACGGTGTTTAATGTTAATCAGTTGGTCATTCGTGTTTGCGTTCGCATTTCTTTCGTATTCCCATTCAAATCGTACACAAACATTTGTTCGGGACCTGGCCGCCTTTGCCAAAATCAATATGAGCAATAATTTAGAAACGCAAATCATCGCAAACAGCTACAGTTCAAACAAAAGGCATTGCACCTGTATCTCTGGATGCAGCTCGCGGAAATTCCAAGCAGCAGCAGAAGCGCGGAATATTAATTCCCGTACGCCATATTGGCATGATTAACCGGACGAATTGATCGCAAACGCGGCGCAAACGCATCGCAAGTCATTACCATATTAAATATGTACGATTCTAACCGATGTCCATGTATTACTGCATCCAAGAAGTGAAGAACGATATGATGCGATCGGTGATTTCGTTTAGAAAGGAGAAGTTATTACGCTGCATGTTATCGAATCACAGCAGATCAGTTTTCGACTTTTTGCACAGTTGATTGCGCGAGAAAGAACGCGGCGATTATCGCTGCAGTTTTTAGTTTCCATCGGATAACAAGCGCAGCAGGAACGTCAACCAACGCAAATCGACATTATATATCGGATTTATTATGACGGATTCATACACACGAGTGCGCTGATCGCGGGAATTTATGTGCAGTATTATTACGGTGCGTTTACAGTAATGTTGGAGTTAAGAGATATCGAAGAATGAAGATGCACTCGCAATGAGGCAAAGTCATGCACGAGTGTGATGTGTAAACAAGCAGAAACTGCGCAGCATAAAAACGTTTTGCTTTTTATCACAGACATGGAGCAAAGTCCTTTCCCTTTGTATACTTTTATAATAACATCGCCTTGAGGACTGAAGCATGCAAGTTGTCAGTTCAGTAAATAGCGATTTCGTTGATAAGCATGATTATGTCATGACTACCTCGCAGTTTACTTTCCTCTTCCTTCATTTGCGGTTTCCAGTTACACATTTAAAAATATATATTTCACGTTTTTAAACAGCAAAGGTGCGTGCTGGATGCCTTTGAGCCTTACTGGTGTGTATCTAATATTTCGCTCTTACGTAAAAAGCAGCCATATAACAATCCAAATCTAAAGGTTTCTTGCACTGTGGCGTAGACAGAGTTGTTATGTAGCGTTGCACGACGAGCTGTACTCCGCCGGTTGTTCTGTCCGCGCGTCATTAGAATAAACAACAATCGGGAGAAGCGAGGAAGGCAAAAAAGCCCGCCGAACCAACAGAAGATATTCACGGCAATTTGGAATCGATCAAGCCTGGCGGACGGGCCGAGTGTGCAGAGAGGCAAAGCGGAAGACGGCCAAGATGGAAGGTTTACGTAATGCACGTAACGTTCCAGCACTCGTACAAACTTCGGCCGCATTTGTTGGATTTCGTTCTGTCCACAAGCGCGGTGATTTGCATTATTGGAAAACAAACGCACACGCGCGATCGAGCGAGTCGTCTAGTTATGACTTGATCATTGAACCGCCGGATTGTCGCTGTTTGTTTTTCGTGCGTTTTTGTGCGGCGATTTCTCAGGAGAGTCGCACCGCACCATTCAACATTCACATTCAGCATTCAGCATTCAGCATTCGTATTCGTATTTCTGGTTTGCGGAATCAGAAATGCACGATTTCCTTGGAACTCTGCGTGGCTAAGTCCTACGCAATTTTGCCGCGCGTCGTTTCTCTCGCTGCGAAATGTCACCGCACGCTAACCGGGAGAAATTAATGAAATCGCGTCTGGTGTCTCGTCTCCGCTTTGGATAATTACTTGGACGCGACTTAGACCGCCACCGGGTGGGCCTAATTAGCGGTCAGTCGGACATGCGCGCGCAAATCGTAACTGTTATTGCTGGAAGCTGAAACTAATTCGATCTCCAAAAATCGCCGATTCCTCGTATCATATTTAGTTTAATTGTCCAGCTTAATTAGTGAAGATTCGATTATTACAAGATCGCCGAACTAGTTCAAAAGGCCGAGGCGACACGAAGCGCTTTTGGAGAATTGTGACTATGACTAACCGTAAATCTATTTATTTTCATAAATTGCCTATTGTCATTGGCACGTTCCTGCTGTTCCTGCCTGCCGAGCGTCTCAATGCATTTATTGTTTGATAACAATTGTATGGTAATGCCACGAAAATTCATCATTGTATATTAAACATTCAATTTGGAATTTCACGAGTTTGAAGGCAAGCGAGGAACACACATTTACGAATTGTTTTAATTCGTCGTGCTGATAATTACGAATTAATAACGCCTAAGTGTCAAGGTTTGCATTCATAAATCGCTATTAAATTTACGAAATAAGTACCCACTAAACATTCACTTCGTCAACCATAATTTGTATTGTAAATTTTTTGTTTTGGCTTTTAGTTGTAGCCGCTGCAGCGTTGAGATTTGAAAAATCGCCAAACGAGTTTCTTGCAGGCGATTTGCACACCACACATCTGTAAGAACATTTATCTCTCCCGGACTGGCAACAGTAACAGTTTTGGAGAAGTTCGAGAGACCAGTTTAGCTACTTTATGCAAAATATTCATAGCATTTAAATTTCGTTAGCACACTTACTTCTTAAACAGTAAGATTCATAAAAAGTTTACTAGCGCCGTGACTCACATCGCCGTGCTTTTTTATCGCCGCTAATAAATGCAAATATTTTCAACGTTTTTATTTCCCGCTTTTTTCACGTTTGGTTCTAGAGAGCGTCGAGATAGACAATTCGCGTGCGCGAATGTAAATTGGAAAAGATCATTGTTGTGTCGCCTTCACGACCCAAGTAGAAAGTCAATTGACGATCGAGGATGTACTTGGGCCGTAAAGTGATCAGTTGCGCAGAAAAGCGAACTTTCGAGCCGATATTTATTTGCCTCCATCTTCCGACCACCGACGACAGATTCCGCTTTTCGTTTGTTTCAACACACTCGAAACGTCAACATCGCATTGGCATTCCTGGGATGTTGATCGTCTCTTTGTCTGCACTGTGCTTGCGCTTAGAGCTTCGATGAGATGGCCAGGCCGGTGCTGGGCGTAGGAAACCTTCCGATCTTCTCAGCGCTGGCTTTACATTCAACGTTCGACTCGTGATCGTTGTCTGTTCGCGGATCGGCGGCGCGGCGTCGTTTTGTTCGGCTGCCGTTTGAATGCTCGAATGCTTCTAATGTCCACAGCGCGCACCTACTTAGCAGTCGCGCTGCAGCAAGAGCGGCAGTCAAATACATGCGGTAATTGTAAAGATACAGCGACGACGACCAAGGAGGAACTTCTTCAGCTCGCTTACAATTTACTCACTCCGCCCGGCTGCGATTGTATGCGCACGCTCATTGTCGACTTTTCCCCCTTTCCCCCGACATTAAGTGCCGCGTTTTCGTTCGGCCTCAAGTCCATTCCGTGTTCCTGCCTTTGTGCCAGACTTTGTACAATCAGCACGAATCAGTCGCATTAATTTGTTGCTGTAGTGGAAGCACGATAAGATAGTGAAAGTTATCGCATACTATTTGTGAATCACATTGATATTGGGAGTCATCAATGTTATGTTGTTGTTGAATGCTATCTCATCAATAAAAACACAGATATACAGCACGTTCGTAAATTATCGCCTTTATTTCCTTATTATCTGGCATTCAATTTAGCTGGTTTTCGCCAAATTTGTTTATTTTTTATATTTTTTGAAAGCGTAACACTATTTTATCGCAACGCAATGAAGTTTAAGTATATGGCTATTAAAATATGTTTACGCCATGGTAAATATTCACGAGCGATTCGACAAACGGAACATTTAGTTTTAGCTGTGCACTTGAGGAGTGCGCTTGTAAGATTCGCAAAACGCTCATTACAATAACAGATAACAGACAGCAAATTAAATTAAATCACTGAATGGGCTTCCACTAAGACGATATAAAGGTTTAATCATCGCCTTGTGCATGCGGGCAATTGGAAGTGCTCTGGACGTGAGCGATTGTTGATAAACAGCGAGCTGCGTAGGAGCGCGCTGCTACGACGCGACGACTTAAGTCAAGGCGACTTTGTTCTGCTGACCAACCGGCTCGGCTGGCCTGGTATGCGCTTGGGCCGCTTGGTGCAGTTGCTCCAGTACTCCACCGCCTTGCAGCAGAAAAGACGCACATAACCTAAGCGCTACGCGTGCAGCGAAAGAGTGTTGTGCCTCGATTTCTACCCGAATCGCATCAGAATGATACTGCTACTAGTCGTCGGGCTCGCGTTCGTTTATATCCCGCAATCAGCCGCAACAACGCGCAGTGAGAAGGCCTACTGGACTGATCGCACGAAGATTCTCTCCGATGAAGCGCGCCTATCGTTGGGAGGAGACATCGCCTTGGACAGCAGGGAGCTGCAGGCGAATCAAGCGTTGATGAAGTACAAGGAAGCGGAATGGCAGGTAGGATTTGATAAGCCCGCCGAGTATCCGCCGAACATGCACTTCTTCCGCGGGAAGAAAGCCATCGAGCGATCGCAGATGTTCAAGATCTTGAAGCGCATGCCCAAGGGCGTTCTGCTGCACACTCACGAGTTCGGCATGGTGTCCTACGAGTACTTGTTCAACCTCACGTACACCGAGCATCTGCACATTTGCGACGATCCTGCGCTCGGATTGAAGTTCGCCTTTGTGAAGCATGCGGCTGACGCGAAGGAATTGTGCTCCAGCCCGGACGGCTGGCAGCTGCTGGCGGCCGTGCGGCAGGAGTCGGCAGACGATATCAATGAGCGCATCCATGATACGCTGAGTTTGGTGACGCATGATCCCATCAAGAAGTATCCGACCGTGAACGCAGTCTGGCGAAAATTCCAGAGCATCTTTATCAAAGCCGGCCCATTGCTGACTTACAAGCCAGTCTTCGAAAAGTATTTCCTGCAAGCGTTCAAGGAGCTGCGCGATGATCGCATCATGTACGTGCAGGTGAGGACCACCCTGCCCTACCTGTACGACCTGGATGGGCGAATGTACAAAGGCGCGGACGTCGTCAAGGCGTTGAAGAACGCCACCGAGAAGTTTAAGAGCGCCAATCCGGATTTCGTCGGGGCGAAGATCATCTACGCGCCGCCCCGGCACGTCACCAACGAGACCATGAAGCAATACGTTGATATATTCACCACAGTCAAAGCGACTTATAACGACTTCGTGCTCGGCTTCGATCTGGTCGGCCAGGAGGACATGGGCGTGCCGCTTAAAGATTTCTTAAAGTATTTGATGCCCATGAAGGACAAGTACAATTTCTTCTTCCACGCCGGAGAGACGGATTGGTATGGCTCCGACACCGACGAGAACCTCATTGACGCCATCTTGCTCGGCACCAAGCGCATCGGGCACGGGTATGCCCTGCTCAAGCACCCCAAGCTGCTGGAGCTCGTGCGCAGCGAGGGGATCGCGATTGAGGTGTCGCCGATCAGCAATCAGGTGCTCAACCTGGTGAAGAACATTCGGAATCATCCGGGGGCCGTGTTCAGCGCCACGAACATGCCAATGGTGATCACGAACGACGACCCGAGCTTCTGGGGCGCCAAGGGCGTCAGCTACGATTGGTACATGGCCTTCATGGGCATGGCCAGCCGACACAGCGACCTGCGATATCTGAAGAAACTAGCCCTCAACTCGATCAAGTACAGCACCTTGGATGCCATGGAGAAATCGGCACTGCTAATGAAGTGGAACGCGGACTGGCAAATATTTGTACGGGATTTGGCTGCTGATGCAATTCATTAAGTATGAATAAATGTTTGAACTTTTCTAATTAATTTTTTTTGAGTAAAAATAGTGTTTATGTTTTGGATTGAGTAATCGGTTTCGAGAGTACTTAAGACGCTTGGTGAAGCAGACAAGTGGCGCAACTGCAACAAGAAGAATGTGTAATTTAGTCTATTTTTTGCGCATCTGTGTGTGCTCTCAGCGCATCATGCGTCCCTATTACATGCATTGGTTGAGCGCATTGTTCGCTAATCATTGCCGCGCGCAAAGTCGGCGCGGCGTTATAAATGCGCGCGGGCCGCCGCGAATGTGAGAAAAATCGGCCGCAACGAGAAATTGCGATTTTTTACGTAATTGGATTACGTTCGTGCGCCCGTTCGACGGCTTTTTCCTAGGCTCGGCGGCATCTTCGCCCATACTTCGAGCGAGCGCACGCCGCCGCCGGCCCGGCACACACGGATAAATGCGAATGCGACTCCCAAGATTCTCATCGCGGGCGCATTGTTGGCACTTGGCTCTATTCCGAATCCGTTCTCCTTCGCCGTTTTTTTTCTGCTTTGTTTTATTCGCTTATTTGTAAATAAGATAAAGCTAATAATATAAATAGGTGTTTCAGTGCGGATTTGCTTGAATTTTCTCATTTGCAGCCCGGTGCCCATGGTAACCATGGTAATTTCATTGTTCACCGCGGCGTGCGGGAAGCGGCGAGTGCGCTAAGGCGCAATGCAAAATTAGGCGCGTTTTTGGCTGATTTTATGTGAATTCGCATTTGGCATCATTAGCGCTTGCGGTTTCTTTATTCAGCATTTCTCTCCGCCTGCATGGAATTGTATAATATTTTTACTTTCAGGCGCGATCGTTTCGTGTTCAAAATGTTGTGAAATGAATCTTCACGAATTTCAATTCAACGTGCCATGCATTTGCACGTCGCGGCAGATTGCGGGGGGGAAAAGAAATTCCCCGTGAAAGTTGATGTTACGTACAATAATGGTCTATAAATTGATCTTTATATTCACGCAAATGATTTTAGAATTACATTGAAAACGCTCTCGTAATTTTCGCAATGTTAACATATCTCCACAAATCCTCTCATTCGTGCACTCACGCACACAACCACACACACGTGTCACTCCTAATTACATTAATGACACTTACCTAACGCAAGTTCTCATGCATATGCTGTATGCACGTAAGATGGTACATTACAATAGGATGTACGTCGATTGCGAGACCAATCCAGAATGTTGACGATTATCATATCATGCATGACTATAAATGTCGTATCTCAATGATCGAGGAACATTATTCGCAAAGAAATTGATGCATGTCATTTGTGCCAGAAAGTCAAAGTTAAGCAAGGGCTGTTTTTACTAGCTTTACATGGAATTTGTGAATCTTCCAGTGTTGATTCGGGAACATCTTCAGTGTCTTCATCTTTGTGTGCCGCACACCTGTATTCACATGACTCTTAGTTTGCGCCACAAAACGTTGATACATGTAAACAATTGAGAGGTCGGTCACAATTCGATATCTCCACAAATCTCGGTTATCTGAATCGAAACATGATTTAAGCGTGATTCCAAGCAATGTATGTCTGAAGTCGCGATACTTCACTTTGTTTTGATTTCAGCAACATGGTTTGATATCTTTGACGTGAGATTCGTGGAGATATTAGCAAGTTCACACGTCACAGCGCTGCGGCTTATCTTTTACTTCTGGGCTTTCTTTGCAATCAATAATAGTTCCTCAACATCGAGTACAGACATCCTAAGAATGCATCCGCACGATGAATACGCCTGAACACTTTGATTCGACTCAGTTAGTAACGAGATTCGTGGAGATATGTCCATGGAAAACGCGACATAATTCGCGCAGATTTCAAATTTCACAAACACATATAGACCAGGATCGCATTGCATCAAACTTCGATCAAGTTATTCATATGCCTTACCTCGAGTTGTATAAAACTACTCCAAAGGAGGAAAATCTACTACATCCTAGACACATACCTGCAACAAAAATCATAATACTATTAGAAATGTTGATGATTACAGCATAAAACATGTTGTGTGGTAATTGTGTGTGTGTTATAAGATTGATAATGGGAGATAATGGAAGATTTTGCAGCAGTGATGGGAGCAGTGACTCACTGCTGCAGAGATTACGTCGAATTAAGACGTAAATCAACAAGATTAACACATTAAAAACTCATTTTAACGCTCAAATAATGATTTTAGTTCTTCGCGGCACATCAGCGAAAAACGACGAAACCACGCAATAATTAAGTCGGCACGCGGAGGCAGGAACTGAAACGGCTGAATCGCCGGGACACGGGACATAGCAGCGGAGGCAAATGCGCGCCTTGACAAACCTAATGAAAAAATAATGATCGCGTTCATAAAGCACGCGGAAAGCACGAAACTTGCAGATAACGCAAGGAATACGCGCGCGCGCTGCTCGTCGAAATTGCCCGGGCATTAAGCGCGGACTTCTCCGGACAAAATAGCAAAGCAGCGATTTTTTACAGTTATTGATGAAATGCTCAGTGATCGTTTGCTGTCCACGCAACGCTGGCGCTGCGCGCATGGAGTTGGAATAATAAAAAAAACGAAGAAGACGAAAAAGCGCAGATTTCTAGGCGAAGATTGCCTGTCATAACACAACACAACGTCGAATACCGCAAGCGCGTGTGCGAGGCTTTTAAATTCACTTTCGTGTAGTACTGAAGAGTACGTCTGCATCACGGCATGAACTGTGAAAATGTTTAGTTCTGCGTATCATAATTTTCTATTTTTTTAGCTTTTCGCTTTTTTGTGTATGGATGAAGTTAAATGTTGCTCTAATGTGTCTAACGATGTTGGCTTTGCGTTTTTCTGACGGTAGCGTATGATAATAAAGAGATTAGCGTTGATATGGTCATGCTACTCGTAAAAAACGCACATTACACTAGAATACTGATGAGTTTCTAAATTCTCAATCTACAATTTTACCAAATAGGAATATGAGGAAGGGGAACATTTAGCGCATAGTTGGAAGCGGCCTGAACAAAGATGTGAAATTATTGCAAGTATAGAGAGCAAAACATTGCTCCGTTGTAGTTGGATCAGAGTGGTAATAATAATACGAGGACGCAATGAAATTAATGAGCCATCGCACTTATAAACTAGCAGTTCTTTGTGCCTGTGAGCTGCAATATTGCTCATGGAGTGAAGTGGTGGTCAGCACCCTAAGTGCATCTTCAAATCATCGACTTGCTAGCGGGCGGTTGAACGCACGGATAGAAAAATGTGCAAGCTGCACCGGTGATTGTGGCCGGCGGTCGGGAACGATGCGCAACGCGAAATATGTAAAACTGAAAGCTTAATTGCGAGTTCCAGCAGGGTGGACTTGCACTGAGCGCGGCGCTCGCCGCGGTCCGCGGAAAAATCCAGCCGCCGCGTAATAAATACAACCAACAGCTGAGCGCGGCCAAGTCAAGTGGAATCGCGCTCCTGCGGCACACAGTTGCACGTTTGTAATCGCTGTAATCCGCAAATTGCCAGCCGGGCGCGTACGCAAACGCGAGGTGCAGGCAACCAGTACGATGCAATTATTTCCGTACCTCTTGCGTTGAGTACACACACCGGCTTGGATTTGAACTTGTGTACTACGAGACAAAATGCACCTTGAAGTTTCCGAAAATATGTTCACGTACTTTCGTATCCTTTGCAGGAAACAGCTTAATTTCAAGGGACAGAACCAGTGTGTGTTAATCATCTGGTAGCGCAAGGACATCAATTTTTTTTTTGGATGTAACTGAACACTCCATGACGGTGTGAAGACGACATGTAGTGGAATATGAATGACTTGTTTGTACGTCTGATTTATAATCGCATGCACTGCTAATTTATTTAATGAAACACTAAACGGCGTGTAATTAATGCACTCTGTATCGGAGGTAAAGTACAAGTGTTTACAAATGTGTACAAATTCGCGATTAGCCGCAGCCGACCAAAGCCCGAAAACGGCTAAACGTAACGTAATTAACGCATTAGTAAACACGTTCCGAATGCGCCGAATGTGAGGCAAGTGTAAACGCCATTTTCCACTCGATGATTTTTTTAAAACAAACAACGCAAACTTTCATTGCGTCTCGCGTGACTATTTTCGCCATCCATAACCAATGAATTTCAAAACCGAATGCAACCGCTTCCAATCGAAACGAACGCATTAAGCCACAATGAATAGTGGTAATATTTGCCGCTGGAATCGAATTTTAATGCGGCGTCGGTGTCATTAACGAGTGGCCTTCGACAACGCCAGCGAACAAATGAAATGGAAAATGCATCGATGAAAATGAAATGCGGGGAGCGCAAGGCGCAAAGAAAAGCGCACGCAGCGCACCTGATCGGAGATTGCGCAAACGCATCATCGGCGATTGCGGGCATTAGCGCATTGAAGGATGCGTTATTGCAATGATTGGCAGAATTAAACACATTGTTGAGCGGCGCGGTGAATGGACGGCATAATGCAAAGATGGCTTTGGCGCGCAGCACTTTTCTGGGATTGCCAATTGGCCGGCGCGGCGTGCCTATTGAGCGGCGCGCTGTGCGCCAAAGTGCGACGAGCAACGCGCGCAATCCAAGCAATAAGCAAAAGTAAGAGTCGAAGCACATCAAAAGCCTTGGTACCCGGTCACACCTCATTCACTGCGTTCGCAATCCGCCACGTCGCGAAGCGCTTCATCTCTCACACATGCTGCGCGCCGCTGAAATTCCATCGGCAATGAAGTACGCAGTTTAAACGCTCGTTGGGAGCTGCTGCCCAAAACTGAATTTGCAATAACGACCGGCACGGCAGGAGCTGGATGATACTCGCCCATCAAATTTGTCCAGCTTTGCACGGGCGTCGTGTGACTTAAATTACGTTAAGTTCGCTTTGATTGCGAGATAAACTTGGCGATTTAGCGGCGTGCGCGTTTAAGAAACATATCAGTGCCTCAGTGCCATTGCCGAACTCCACGTGAGCCCAATGGCAAAGAGCAGACAATGGCATTTCTTGGTGCTCGGAGCTCGGAGCTCGGAGCTCGGGCCTCGGAAATGTCACCGACCGCCTTCACAAATTGCAACAAAAAAAGGCCAAATCGCCACGAACTTTTTTTGCATGCCTACATAATTCCGCGTGTATTATGCGAATTCATTTACGCAAGGAAACTCCGCTGTCCGAATGGAGCGCATTTGCAAATCCTGTCCCCGGCGCAATATTTTCAACTTAATTCTGTAATCACAGCGCAATGTCTCCGTCGATTTAATGAGAGAAAGCCAGCGGCATATCTTCGGTGTGATGTGTGTATAGTACCTAATCATTAAGCATTTTGCATCATGCATCAGCATGAAATGTGCCTGCGGATGTGTTTTCTCACCAAAACCGAGTTGAATCATTGAATTAAACAATCCAACAATCATTGAATAACAAACGCATTGTATGCATATTAATAACGCCAAAAATTACATTATTCGGGCTTATAAAACTGCAACTTTCGGCCGTTAATAATTACTCAATTATGATTTGCGATAAAATCGCAAACTTCACACGTCAGCGAGCGTTAATTAATGACCCGGCTGAAAACAAGTAAACTTGGGGAAGCGGGCGACGTGGAATTGGACTTGAAAACCCGTTTGGAATTTAAATCGCATTTTAACTATTGTAAACGAATTGAAATAGAAAGCATTTATGTAATATTTGGCTGTTCGGTGCATGTGTGTGAGTGAGCGGCAGACACTACATAGGCACGTAAATTTATTATTATTATTACATAGTAATTATGAACTTAGTTTAATGCGTTTCGAATGCGCATGGCTGAAGTGGAAGTTTTACACATTCGGTTTACATCATCGTGTAACATTGCACAGGAATACAATGTGCAGGCTTCTCAAAGACATAATCCTGCTGAAATCAGTTGTCCTGTGCAAAATGTTTTCAGTGCGGTAAAATAGACAGAGTAGCATAGGCAGAAGGTAAACATAAACATAAATGAATACTTAGCGCGGAAAAGAAATGATGCGACCGTTAGCTCTGCGCGTTCGCGAGACGAAACTGTTTTGTTTGCAGCCGGGAGCGAGCGTAAAATGAAGCTCGCTGCGACGTGCTGAAGCGATGTAGTACGCACGTGAATATTTGTCAAAATATCGCGTTGTGCTGTCAATGAGTTCCCGAGCGGAATTCGGCGCCGGCTAGCGGAAGTCATGCGAAGTGGCAACCGTTTGGCGACTTATGAGCTTATGAAGTTATGAGTTACGACGCGTTCTTGATGCGATAACGCGATGCGAATATGCGCATCGCGAACGCGGCAATGCTATGGCGGCGGCAATGCGAATGCGAGTTGCGTGCCGGCGGCGATTTAAACGCTTGGCGACGCGGCGCGCGTCGGCCGCGCTTTAATTCTGGCCGCGGAATCGTCCAGCCGTGAAATGCTACTCTTTCCTTCTCGCCGCCTTTTTCCCCGCGGCGCCTTTTACTTGTTTTGGTCTTTTACTTTTAAGACCATCCGCTGACCGCTAGGTGTTTATAGAATACATACGTTTTATTTCATTGTTTTTTTTCTTGCGCCAAGCAGGTGCTGGACGAATTGCCAAGTCAACGTCATCCAGCAGCATGGCGAAGGAAGAAACAGCAAACATTTCGCCGCGCGAAGGTTGCCGCAATTAATCAAATCAAATACAACCGAAACCTGACGCATCGTTGACATTTAAACAACCATTTGCATATGCATTCCATGGCGCACGCGGAAGGATGAGCGCCGTAATGTAAAGATCAGTAAGTGCGCACAAGCACAAATACTTTCCACATCCGCGACGCCAGCGTCTTCAATGCAAGTTCAAATCTCAAATTTCGAACGTGCCTAACGATCGGCCAGCGAGAGATAGCTGCGTGGCAATGAGCACGGCTGCGGATTATAGAAAGTATTTTTGTGTGTTTCACCGCCTCCGGGCGCGCGTCGGCCAGCAAACGCGGATATTTGCGAGGTGGGAATCCGTCCGAGAAATCCACCAACTCCACACGCTTCGTAATGTCCGAAAATGATCCCAACGCAATTTACGGCGTTTCTTTGTGAAGGCGCAACTTTGACGGTGAACGTTTCAAATTTCTACGTTTTCAGCGCGCATGCTTTTACGACTTCCAGGTGTAGGAAGTACGAAATGCGGCAAACGGCGCAGAGGAACTAAGCAAGCAGGTTAACTGTAATAACGAGTGTTTGCGGTTTTTTTTTTGCTTCTCGCGCTTTAATGGAAACGCGAGAAAAATCATCGGACAAGCGCGCAGCGCGAACGCGCCGCGACTAAAGCGCAGCGCGGACGTCTGCCAGCCGGGCTTTTATCGCGAATTCACGCAAAGTTGCAGTAAATCGGCGCGAATTCAATAAACCATTTGATGCCCGGCGATTCCGCGCCATTCGCGGGCAACGAGACCGGCGGCGCGCCGGACGAAAACCGTCATTGTGTCAATGTGTACAATGTGTTTTATAACATTTCGCTCGCTTCGATTCGATCGCTTACCTGATAATACGTCCGCCAATAAAAGCAGTGTGATTGCAAGGTATTGCAAGCGGTGCTGGCGAAAATCCCAACTCCTCCGGGCCTTCGGCTGCCCCATGTTGCTCGCCGAGTGGTGCGATAAATATTTACGACGTGGGACTCTCAATCAGCGTTGCGGGAAAAAAAAATCGCCCCCTCGTCTCTGTTACACTTGTTACGTGTGCTTTACTTCCAATGTCACTTGATTTTATTCGTTAATCCAAGAAGCCACATTATAATCCTGGCGGTGCGTGCCGTCGCAAATTGAAGGGAAAAGTTTGCGCGCGCCTGGATGGAAGGAAAAGGTGGCCGGTCGCGGGCTTTCGGCTGGAGCGAGCGGGCGCTGAGACTGCGGAGCGAAGGCGAACACTGGCTGGCTGGCACCCGGGAGTCGCGCTTTCGAACTGAACGCCGAGCCGGTGCGGTCGGGCGCGCGAGTTCTTTTCTTTTGCCCGCTCTTTCGCCGCGCGCGCGTCGTCGACGTCCTCGCGCCGCTCACTTCTGCCACTCTTCGGCGCGGCGCGCCCGCTCTCTTCGGCGGCGCGGCGCGCCGCGGCGGTGGGTGCGCTCATTCGCCACGTTCGCAAGAATGTTTGCGAATACATGCCGAAATGTCATGTCGAGATGATCGCATTCGGGACAATCTTTATCAGGCCTACATGACTGCGCATATCTTCAAAGCAACTTGTTGCCTGCTTGGCTACATTTTCGGCAATTATTCATTTACCTTCAGCATTTCATGCATCATTTACTTAAAGCTTAATTGATATTGTATTAGTACGTACTTACGATATAATTGTAACATTTCGAAATCGGTGCGTGGCGCGCGCAATCGGTTCCAATTAATTTGCAACAAATGACAACAAAAACGGAGACAGGAATGCGCGAAATGTACATGGAATGGCTGCGCATTGTCGCAATGACCTTGCTCGTGTTTCGACTCGCCGCTGCTGGCCTGCAGAGTGCGCATACGAAGCTTATTAATTGACCCGATTACAAGTTACCAAGTTACCAGTGCTGCGCATTGAAAAGCGCTTCGAATTAGTGTGAAACAAATAATCATTGCGCTGCGTATTAGGCAAGCGATCAATTAAAAGGTGTATACCACGAACAATTGACACGAATGGAAAGTACACACCAGTCATTGCAGGAATTACACATTCCGCACGAATTATTGAACCTTGTAGGTGTAGACAGGTAGGTGCATTAACTTGAACAACCCAACTCATCCAGCATTTCTCTTAAATTGTGTCTAGATCACACAAATTGGGAGAAGGAAGCGTCTCCGATATTGGATCATCTAATTTTGGCCATAGATCAAGAAAAATTGATTTAATAGACACAAAATAATAATAGTGTACATTGTAAAGCAATATTTATACAAAAGGAATTTGGAATTATCATTCAAACTTTCCTCAATACTATAACAGTTAATAAAGTTTAATAGTAAATAAGTTTCTATTCGAATGAAGTCATATTATGTTTGGATAAGGAAATCCTATGAAGTTCAATCAATATCTTAATATTGAACGGCGTAACAAACAAATAAGCTATAATCGACGCCATCAGCATCGTTCCCAAAAAAATATTTTAATGAGTTTCTCGCCGGCGCACAGTGGTTCCTTTTGAGATTCTAGGGCGACAAAATTCAAATAAACAAATAAACAAATGTTCGTACTTTTAAACGCTACAACTCGAGTCGGCGCACTGCGGCACAGATGAAACTTTTCACATTGATGCAGAAGAGGACGACGAATAATATGGTATGAGATTTGATGCAAATCAATTTTAATCTCGATTCGTACGGTTGAAAAAGTACCGAAATAAGGGATAAAAATCAAGTTTATTTCAACAATTTATCACAGCTGACCAATAGTGACTGATATTGCATTAGAAATTTTAAATGCAATAAGCATTTAGTCTGTATTAAAAAAATCAAACCCTTGAACACATGTTTTCAGAGTTTTTTTTTTTGGAATTTGAATATGCGCATATACTTACGTTGCAACCACAAAAGAAAATCATTGCCGGCAGCTCATTCAAGAGCAAATATTTCAGTAAATACTCAACTTAGGACACTCAAAATTTGGTATGGGGGTGCACAATGAATACTCAAATATAATGTAAACAAAATTTGAAATTACAGATGGTTGATTTTTTTAAATTTTGTCGCCCTAGAATCTCAAATCTCACTGTGCGTTGTAAACAGCATCTCCATTAATACGGAAAACAACGCTATTAAAAATAAATTGAAAAAACACAAAGAAATAAATAAAAACGAAGGTACATGTGCAGACACTTTCCGCTCTTTGAAGAGACTTTTTTGGGTTGAGTCAGAATCTCCGAGGAATTTGAAACGAGTGGTTCGTAAAATATATATTATTTTCCATCGAGGATTTCAAACTAACCAAACCAAATTTTAGCACACGCAGTCTCGCGTTTCCAAAATAGTCTTGAATGGTATTCAAACATCGAAACGAAGACATAAGGAAGGCATTTTTCGAGGGAGGGCAGAACTTTCAAAAGGAGAATTCTCTACCCTAAAGAAGGACGATCGGTCGGTCACCCTAGAATTAAAGAATAAGCGGGTTGTCGAATTCATAGAGCCATTTTCTTTTGTTGGTCAATTTACTACAGTGATTTAACTAAAGTGCATGAGCCCAACATAACTTCATTCTTATGTGCAATTGTAGCCAATGATAAAGAGCCATTTAATATCGCAGTTAAATTCCACCCAAAAACACGCATCCTCCGACAGACATCAACGTGATAGCAAGTACAGGTACGAGGTACGAGATACGCTCTTTTTTCAGGTCAAGAGAAATTCGATGTTTATTTCATCTTTGCGCCGCGCGCCGCACACGCGAAACCAATTTGCTCCGAGCGTCAAACCTGCCGCTTGGCGATCGGATCGCTCCGCGCTTATTTCTATACTTCCTATCTTCCTAATTTACTTACGCTGAGTTGCTGAGTTACATGCTTGCATACTAGCGGCGCGCCTCGGCGCGCCTCACCTGCCCGCCCGAAATCGTGAGGCGCACAATCCGCTTGGCACTATTACTGCGCTTGCGCGCACATTTCGCTAGATCATGTCGCAGCATCGGCCCGTCGTCGCTGGCGCGTGGCGCGGGGCGAGATTATTGTTTTCTCGTGCAACGCGAGGAGAGTTGGCGTGCTGGTTGCTGGTATTTAGTGTGTCAATCCGCACATTCCGAACGAAGTTTCAAATAAATTATTGACACTCTCTTTTTATATCCTAATTTCTCGACGGTGGTGTCGTCTCGAATCGAAGCGACGAGATTAGCAGCAGCTTAGGCTCAAAGTATGCTTCATCATGGTTTTATTATTTAAAAAAAAATATTGCTACGAACTGCAAACCATGTCGCCAACGCAACCGAAGAATGTGAAACGTGAAATATTATAATCAATTTAGCACATTTCGATGCTTACGTATTAGGCCATTCCTTTGACATTACATCGCACTTGCATCTTGCATTACCAGTGCCGAAAAAAGTGTTGCTTCAATCATTGCATTTGCTAATGCCGGTTGCGATTGGGAGTAGCGCAGCCAACACAAAAGAGACAAGACAATAAAATTACGAAATTAATTAAAATATTGTATATTATGCTATGATGCTAATTAACAATATAAAATGGAGTGCGGCTGAATACGCGGTACGCAACCAACGCCAAGAAGCAGCAAAATGGATTACATACAAGTAACCTGGATTTCGGTGTACCGCAATTCAAGGCATCGTGATTTCTCTCTTAGCGGCAATTAAAAATTACGTTGCTCATTGTCTTGGCCTGAGATAATGCTATCTGGTCATATTGGCTTGTTTTGAGGTAGGTAAGGTTTACACTACGGAACTACGGAACTACGGAGCTTAAATATCTTCAGAAAAGCATTCTGATTATCAGCAGTTCAACATCATTATCGCTTTTTATTTATATCCATCGCAATCATTTTATTTCTGTATCAATATCATTAAGTTTATGTCTGCCGTGTGAAATAATGATTTTGTGCTCGCAACGTCGCAACTAGCGCAACCTGAATGAATAAACATTGAAATTGCGAACGCCGCGGAATGCGTTGATAAACGGCTGCGAATAATCAATTGCCACTGTGGTTTTGCATTTTTCGCCGCGGCGCTGGTTGCTTGTTATGCGTTGCACAACAATCCGCGTTGATATGTTCCTGTTTTTACCTCTCGCGCCGAGCGAGTGCAGATATCAGTAATCGTGGACAAATTAACTTTCATTCGCTTGGTAATGTCACAACGAGTGCGGCGCTGAAGTTCCTCCATTCGCCGGTGACGTCAGCGCCCACCTGTAGGAAAACGAATGATCAGCTCGCGCGTTTGCGCGAAAAATCAGCGCCTAGGACGCCCAAGAACACACATGGAGCTAATTTATGTGCGAGCGCGGTTAAACAGTTGAGCTTTTGAGTGGAACTCACTGAACTGCATTGTGTATGCTTTCTGCTTTCCAAGTGGTTGCCAATTCGTCTTCGTCGCAACCGGCAACCGCGAGGTAACAGGTTACACTTAATAAGATTAAAAATTAGGTAATCATAACATTATTTCGTTACACATTTTATTATTCAATTTGACTTCGAACGTTTTCGAGTTATGCGCGCAGGCTGTGGGAACTCGGCGCGCGGTTCGCGAACGCTCATCGTTGTTCTTCAGCATTCGCTAAGTGCTTTGGTATGGTTTCGGTCATGCATAAAATCATACAAATTGTGAGAAACCTTTCTTCTTGCCTGATGCGATTTTTGTTTTATTTCAATCTGTTCCGAACCCTCGCGTCTATTAATTTCATTTCGGCTAATTCTGCATTCATTCTGGAACCGTTTTTCTCATTTATGTTCAGATGTACGATACAGTTTCATTCCAAAATCTGATATTGACGCATTTCTTCACAAAAACAATCGGAAAGAATTAAAAAATGTAATCGGCGGGTATAATTTTAAGTTGTGCAGTGAAATATAACTCAAGTTACAGTAATTTTTCTGCAATTCGTTGTCAGTGATCACTGATTACCATCCCGGAAGAAGCATCATTGTACTCCTTTTCTGCTGCTAAGTTATTCTGTGCATCATGCTAATCGCAGGCGATTATTGCTGCTATGCTAATCACATAAATAAACACTAATCCATTATAATTGAAAAGCAGCGCTCGAACCAAGAAGGTTAAAAACCCAGGCCGCCCGGGTGCGAGTTGCAGGTGCTTACGATGAATCTAATGGCACAAAGCAGATATTTCGATTGGGACTCAATTTCACATTCAAATTCGTATATAATGTGACACACATAGATAGAGAAGTCGTGGTTGGCTCCTTTGCGTACCACCGACATACTTTTTTTCTCGAATTCAAATTTAAATTTCTTTTTTCGTGTTTTCGCCTCTTCATTTGCATACGTTTATTGACTATGTATGATTGGAAACAACGCACTGTTAATACGCATGCGCATGCTTTTCTCGTAAAAGTAATGGCTGCGCGGCGTGCTTTTCTCCATCTTCGCACTTAATTTAATTTATTGCATCACTGGAATCTCATATGAGTGTATAACCTTGACCTTGTTTGTAGGCCATTAAAAATTAGAAAACGCCGACGCAAAGTGTGATAAACTCTAATTTACATGTGGACTGAGTGAGATTCCTGGAGGAGCTCATGACCCTGACAGAGTCATGATGGCAACACGATCTGCAGCTGCGACAAAACGTTAAAATGTATAAAATATATTTTGCTGAATAAAAATAATGATAAACATGAGGACCAGGTTCTTTCTCACTCAGGTAACGGCGGGGGACCAAACCCCGTCGCACGCGTCACGGACGGGAATGCTTTTAAATGTACTCTTTTATGGGTTTGTTATTATCCTTCAATGGCATAAGGTAGACGTGAGCAAATACAGCTCTTGAGTTGCGGCTCTCAAGGGCGATTTTATTTTGCTGATTTCTTAGAGAAGTTAATTCAAATCCTATAAGAGGAGTGCGGGAGTAATTTCTTTTGCAATTTTTTTATATTTTGACGGATAATGCTTCGTATTTGTTGAACGCATGCTTCTTTCTCAAGTCCTTCAGCAGATTCTGGCAGTCAAAAAGAACCTCGTTAAGGTAAAGCTCAGTAAATTCCGCACGAAGAACACGAAAATGCCTGAAAATTGATAGGAATCTTTGCCAATCTTTTGATATTTTGGAAACCATCAACGGAAAAGGCACCATATTTTCCAATGCGTGGTCCTTCATTTGGTTCCTTTGCTGATTCTGGTAGATAAAAAGAACCTACCTAAGGTACAGCCAAGTAAACTGAGCGTGAAAAGATAGAAAATACCCGAAAATTAATCGAAAGCTTTGCCAATCTTTTGATATTTTGGAAACCTTCGACGGAACATGTTCTATATTTTCGATTGCGTGGTCTTTCATTAGGTTCCTTTACAGATTCTGATAAATAAATAGAACCTCTTTAAGATATACCCCAGTAACTTCCGCTCAAAAAAGAAAAGAAATCCAGAAAATTGATCGAAAACTTTGCCAATATTTTGATAATTGGGAAACCTTCGACGGACAATCCGGTATTTTTTCGAATGCGTCATGGTTTTTCAAGGTCCTCTGCAGAATCTGACAGCTAGAGACGCTTTAAAAAAAGGGTATATTTTCCAAGGCGTGTTTGGAAAAAAAGTCGAAACTTGCCAAACTTTGAGGTCCAATTTAGGGCACTTTCAGCCCCTTAAGCGAATTAAAATTGATGGCAGAATAAATAACAACTCTTTGGCAATCCGAATATTCAAGAAAACTTTAAAAAGAACGAAGCGTTCGGGAAATATGAATAATCTTCAAGGGCGTGTTTTGAAAAAAGTCGAAAGTTGCCAAACTTTGAGGTCCATTTTAGGGCATTTCCAAGCCTTTGAGCGGATTAAAATTGACGGCAGAATAAAAAGCAACTCTTTGGCTACCCGAATATGCAAGAAAACATAAAAAGCTCGAAGCGTTCTTGAAATATCCAGTAAAAGCCGCTCAAATGACGTAAAGTACATTAGTGAATCTGAATCATCTTTCTGAAATTTTGCCCGATTCCGGAAAAGGTTCGCCACGAATGGCTTAAAATATCAAATATGTTGCAACTCAAATTATATTATAACACTGAAGACGTTTTGTTGTTGGATCAGCGCGCGTCACCAACGGCCAAAAAAATGATATATTCGTTTAGTGCTGTACATACTTGTCAGGCGATTTAAAATAATTATCGCAGAAATCGTCCGTGACGTCGTTGTTCGCGCAGAAGACCGACAATGTATCGTTTACCACCAAATCCACGGTTGCACCGACGTTGCCCTTGCGTAAATTCCGAATCATCTCGCCGAAAAATGCGTGGCAGGGCGTTTTCGTCTCCATGTGGATCAACTCGTCATCAATGTTAACAATGCCCTCGGGCATGCGCAGAAATGTGCTCAAGTTGCTCTGCACGACTGTGTCGAGTGTGCTAACCTGTTCCTGGTGGTCCTTTTCTTGTCCAACGTTGCTTGGAATATCATCAGCCTTGCTGACGTTGACGTGATGGTGGCGCGGCAGCTTGATGCTTATACCACCAAACTCCCACAACGCCATCACTCTGGCTGCCAACTCCGCCATATCAACATCGAAGCTCTTCCACACCCCCGAGAAAGGTGTGCGCGCGAAGAAGCTGCTCATTGCTTCTTCGCTGTAGCTGATAATGGGATAACGTTTCAGCAACGCTTTCAGACTGAAGATGTGCGGTCGTTTTAAACGGCTGGCGTTTCTTAGCTTCATTGGTTGATGCGGAGCTTTCTTAATTAAGCTCCTCTCGCCGATATTGATATCGAGCTCGTTGAGCCTGTCATAAAGCGTCTTGCTCCTCCATGGCTCGTTCAATTCTGTCTGGTTGGTGTTGTCGGCGGTTCGTTTAACGCGCTTATTTAACTTGGTTGCATTGATAGGTGCATACGTGGTTGGATTGGTTTTCTGCGTGGTGTTCCATAATTCCAGCAGCTGAACGAGCACGCCCGGATAGCAGGCAATCACCTCCTCGATGGTCTGGTACTGATGTGCACCCCATGGTCCATGATGCACGATGTAAATTCGTGAGTAATTTTCACTATACGCTGCGCATCGCGGCAGATATGGAATGGGGTGAAATATATTAGCTAGCATCATCATTAGGAAGGATACCAGGAGCACCAGAAACACACAGGCCATCAAGCAGCATGTTGTGACTTGTCCGGCTTTAATAAATTAGAGTAAAAACATGTTAAAACTAGGGGAATACCACCACTAAGAACACGGTTTTGTGTATTGTCCGGTATGAGAAATGAATTTGATTCATTTTTTTTCAACTTAAATGAAAGGATGGAAGATGGAAGAGGTGGTAGTTTACCTGTCCAAGTAGTGAACACGTTGTTCGCACCCTCTGTAAGGCGACTGTAGCGCATATTGTTGCCGAACAAATTCTTCCGCTTTGGTGAAGCCGTTGTTTCATCCAAAAACAGAAACAGCAGCGGCGTTTCTTCCTGACGATGGCTTGGTTTGGGATCCATTCGTGTTTTTAATAGATTCTGTACTAATATTTATACATATATGCACGAAATTGGAAATGTGTAAATTAGTCTCTTATTGTTGAACGGTGCCTTGTAAAAATATGCCTTGTAAAAATATGTAAGGATATATAGAATGACTTGGAATAAATCAATAGAATATCGATGATTTATCGACACGAGTAAAAAGTGACAAAATCTCGTAGATTTTTTTTTGTTAATATGTCAAAGTTGTTTTGTTTATAGGCCACTTGGATTTTTAATCAATTTAACATATTTAATATAAATACATAAATGTTAATCTGTGCGCAAGTACGTAGATACAGCAATAAACCAACTAAGGCAGCAAATTTTATAAACCTGAATTGATTGTAGGCAATTCTTCGTTCACTACGGAGTCCTTGCAATCGCTCGAGGTAGGCAACTAAATATACATAAAATAATGGATATATATTAATTTTATTTTTCAAACCATTTCTAATTACATAGTTACTAATTATTTAAATGTTAAAACAAATATGAAAAGTGAATGTTCCTCTTAATAATGTATCAGCTTTTCTTTTCGATTTTCGCCTTCAATTAATTATTATGAAGCTGATATTTTCTTTAAAAAAAACACGTATTTTTTAAATGCTTATAAAAATGCAATAAATAGTTTATTCAAAAAATGCTGGTGTTAGGCCGCAGATAATAAGTTGTACTATATAATGGCGTTTAAAGAACTAAAATCGGTCAAATACTGTGGACTTAAAATCAGCAAAACGGCTCTTATGGAGTTTTACATTTCTAGAGAACCGACATTACCAAAAATGTAGATAGGGTGATCAACCGTCCTGCTTCAGGTAGGCCAGTTCTCCTTTTGAAAGTTTTCTTCCACCATTCTGTTCTATCTCGAAAAGTGTCCTTGGGTTTGATAACACGAGACGAAGTATGCTCTACATTTTTCGAGTGCATGGTCCTATTTTAGCTTCTTTGTAGATGCGGCGCTTCTGCTTCTTCGACGTGTCAGTCTTCTTTTTCTTCTTCTCACTCTCTAGCAACGTCTGCTCCTCCTCGGACAGCTTCTCCAAGTACACTTTGTATTCCTTATTGTATTTATCCTNTCGCTCCTAAGCATCTGCGTGGTGTAGATCACATACGCTGATGCGGGTGGCGGATGAGGCTTTCCCTCCGCGTTATTCAACAGCAGCGCCTCTGCTTTGTTGAGCACAGTCTTCATTGCTTTGATGGGTTCATCGGGATGTTCAATATTATACACTTCCACCTCTTCCAAGTACTTCCGATGTTCCGCAACGGCTGTACGAATCCATGGCAGCTTCTTTTTGACTTTCATATTGTTCCACGCCATTTTTATCGCCATCCGATAGGCGTTCTTATCCGAAACGAGCTCTTCCTTGCTGAGCTGATCCTCGAGGAAGAGAGTAAAAGCAGTGCGCGCTTTCTTCGGCGTCACTACAGTCTTGAGGTTGGGATGCTTCTTGTAGAACAGCTCGACTTCCTCGTCGTGCTGGCGCATGTCCATCGCGGCCCGTTTCAAATACATCCCTCTGGCAGAGTCAGATAGCTGCTTGTATTTCTGCCTAGCAAAGCACGAAATGTCGGTCATTTTAGCGTGTTCGTACACGCGAATAATGTCGGCCTTAGCGTCGGCAAGAAACAAATGATAAGCGGACTTCGGTCGGTTGGGATAGTCAGGATGCCGCTGCGATATATTCTTCGCACAGGCTACAG